>JANCMA020144873.1:0-14199 GCA_024336925.2 Zoanthus solanderi
GACTACGAAAACGAAAATGGTGAATTATTTGTATCTCTTAAAAAAGCGCTCAATCAGCCCTCTACTCAAAATTTCGTTCCGCCGGGCCTGTACATAGTCCGAACTACGCCATTTTGAATCTCAAATGACGTGAAATTTATTACATCATTTTGAATGTAGCAGAGCATGAAAGCAGAACTAAGTCGCAAGCAAGCCTTTGTCAGTTTGTTAATAGGGTGTGTAAGCAGAACTAACTGTATGCAAATCAAACTTAAGGGATTGGTACGACTTGCCATTTCAGTATATATAACAAAATTTGAATTGTGTTTGAACTGGCTTCGATCTTATAAATATTAGCCGACATACATTTCGTTTGGTATATTTTATCAGAAACACCTTCAAGGCAATGTTGAAGGAGCGAACGTTTTGGCACTACCAAATTCATAGCGAATATTGATCTTAAAATAAGTCTCAAGGGTTCCCAACAATTTAAATAATTGTGTTTCAACTGTCATACACTAAAGTATTTAATTTTTTTTCCAATTCTCTATGTATTTAAATTGATCTCTGTTCTTTAGTGGGAACTAACAAAACAGTTGGACACTCGAAATTTTTTCTCACGATTTCGTTTTAATTGCTGTGCACGTGTTAAGCTGTTCAGTACTTGTGTGATTGTTTGCTAAGTTGAATTAACAGAAACTAACCTTGTCAAGATATTGGACTACATTTATAAGAATATATATACAACCCAACTGAATTTCACAAATTGAGAGAGTAACTAAACACGATATTGTCTAGCAATTGGGAAGTGATACATTCTCTTGCCTAAAACTTCTTTTTAACATTTCATTTTTATGGTTAGTTTGTTTGTTTCCTGTTTCCACACCACCACATTTTGAGCCAGGGTGAATTAACTGCTGGCGATATGAACAATTCTTTTGCAACTGGTCAAAGCTTACCAAGACTTGAAAAACTGGAGTTAATTCTAAAATCCAGCTTTAAAACTCTATAAGAAGCAAACATCTTCTTAAACAAAAAAGTATTTTAAAAAAAGGGTCTAAACTCATTATAATGACACTAGAACGAATCACAGCGCTTTATGGCTAATCCCTTTCAACAAGTTCAAAATAAAACTTTGCATTACTTATGTTAAACGGGCACCATTCGAATATGTGTCATTTTAGCCTGTGCAATCTAAAACTAAAAAAACGAAATAGGAATCAGATCTCAGTGTTAAAATGCTTTTAGTACTTTCTATACAATGTCTATAAATGCAAGTACTTCTCACCAAAGTGTTAATCAAAATCAGTTCGTTCACATCCATAAAGACACGCAAAATATGCTGACAACATCTATTATCTTTTTATCTTGTCAACTTGATCGAGATAAATACGAGATAAAAGTGTAAAATTATGCCCATTCAATTTTGAAACGTGCAAATGTGCGAAATATTTTAATTGTTAGAGTGCGACTACAATAATTTTTCAATGAGTGATCATGGCCCAATGGATCACAAATGCAAATCAACATTTATTGGATGTTCACGAAATAGCTTTCTTTCGTAAACTTTTTACTTGTTCAAAATGAAATGTTAGATATTAATTATAACAGCAATGAAAACTTAGTAATATGCCCAAAGTAAAATGGAAAAACCAATGCGCATACATTATAACAAAGATGTCAGATAATGATAAGATTTTGCCGTGTATCAGATCTTAATTTACGATTATCTGTAGGGCTATAAGAATTTCAAAAAACTGCTGAAAAAGTGTTGACATCTTTCTGTCTACTCCGGTTTAACTTATTCCTTACCCTTAAAGAAACAATTTCATGAAGTATAAATCTTCTTATATTCTTCACGCACAAAGTACTATAGCGTTTTGAGTAAACCAAACCTAGTGATTTCGTATCGGTTATTTTATCTAGTTTGCTATTCGACAAAACATAAAAATTCTTTAATCAACGTGCAAGGTTGAGACTTAATCAGAACTTTTTCTTGTTTAAAAGTAAAAATAAAATAAACAATTCACGCCCGTCTATAAACAAATTCTTATTGTTGATCGTTTCAACTGGTCACAAATAAGATTTTAATCAGCTGATAACCATATTACAGAAAAAAGATATAACCTTCAAAAAAAAACAAAACCAACTAAATGTAATTCATTTTTTAGAATCCGTGTTAAACAGCCTTACCTTTGACACGAGGCAGTTTTTTAAACCGTATACGTAGTGTTTGAAAGTCGAATAATTATACACGCAAACAGCGTGTTTGCAGGCATCTAATTAAACTTAGCTAGTTAATGGAGAGTTGTTTAATAAACAAAATATTTTTTCCATGTATTTAAAATATCAGATCTCTGAAATTTCATAAGTTCTTGCTTTTTTGTCGTTTTTATTCCAGGTGAATACAAGTTTTTCAGTTATTTGCCCAAGCCATATTCTGCTTAAAACGATGACTAATTCCCGTACCAAAGCCACGATAGAAAAAAAACTAGTTAGTGAACACGCTCTTCATTTCTGGTTTAATCAAACCGCAAGAAACGAGTTTGTCGATTTTGTCTCATAAAAGTAAACAATGAAAAACTGCCGACTTTTGTTTCGTTTTGTTTTAAATAAGTCAGAAAAAAGGTTTACTGTTTTGACAGACCGCAGAATATGACGTGCAAGCTTTTATTTCAGTTAATACACATTTTAATGTAAATTTTAGTTTTTTAATATTATTTTGTGTTAGAACGGCAATTGTTTGGTGATGTTCGTCGAGGTCATTTTTATATTTACATGTTTTTTCATTAATAGTTTAAACGTAATCTCTCTTTTGAGCACGCCAAGGTTTGATATTTCACCTTCACTTAAGCTTTATTTCCGCTTAACACTACAGAAACGGGAGATAAGCGCTCGCTCCATGGGCCACTCGGCTCGTAAAGGATTTAGCTTTAAGCTTTATTTCAACTTCTAACCGTGCTGTATAGAATGAAAGCATATTTATTTTTTGAAAGCATTCGCAATTTCTTAAGAAACTGACAATTCTAAAACGATTTATCAAGTCTGTTTGAAGAACGGCTTTACCGCTACTCTCTGTACAGTAGTATGATTTGGCGGCTTCATGCATGTTTCACAGCTTCGCGTTGAGAAAAGTTCAATCAAACACTGCGTGAAGTTTCTTCTTTTCGAGAATACCTCGGGACAAACATATATTTAGAGAAAAAAGAAATGAAGTAGCTAAACGATAGGGGGTCATTTTAATTGCAAGGTGCCGAATACAATTTTTAAATAGTTTTATTTAGAAAACAGAAGGGTGCTAGCTGTTGAAGAACAAATAAAGAACTTATTAGAGTTACGAGAAGGAAATGTTCGTTTGTGGAAATGCATAACGTATCGCAATGTATCCAATACGTAAAAGAAATCTGAGGCAGGTGTTGGAGAATAGTTTTGAAATCTAAGATATTTTTGTGAATACGTTGCGCCATGAGACACCAGTGCTAATATTTCAAGAAATGACATTGTGTCTTTGCATTGTGTTGCGGTATTGTACTTAAACAAAACCAACAGTTTTGGTCAGTTTTAATAAAATTATTGTCAAATTGATTTATAGGTATCTATTATTATGAATTTCTAAATGTGATTGCTTTTCATTTGGCGTTATGATACGGTAAAGAAAATAAATCTTGTTGTATGAAATCTTGGTGCCGCTGACTCTAGTGCTAACATATCATTCTTTCACCTCCTACGCATGCGCATAACGTCTCTATCTCAGAAGTTCAGATTAACGTTTAATTGTTCTACATACGAATACATTTTGCAACACTAGCAAAGTAGTTTAGAGAATCAAAATTCCGAATCTTAAACCTTGGTGTTTCAAAGTGACAATAAGAAAACATATTTAAGAGAAATTAGATCTGTCGTGAGTTTATAACGAAGTTAATATTACTAGAGCTTGTGGTACGTTTAAAACTTTGTTAAATTTGACAGCGTAGAAAGCTAAAACATGTCCTTTCTATAAGAGTTTAATCTTTATATTTGTTTTTTAATGACCGGATTACCGTTGTTTTTAACTGTATTTTTCACTCAAAATTCAATGTTTTAACTATATATCTCATTGTGACAAATCTGAAGTCAGTGTGTCTACCCCAAACTGGTAACTGCTAAATGCAACAATCTCCAAATTGTATAGCTAGAAAAATATAAACCGAAAACACGTAGATAACAAGTAACTTATGCAATAATGATAACTAAAGCTTTGTTATAAAGTCTTATTTTTTCTCTGTATTAAAGTCCTATAAGTGTAAGAGGATAACTACGTGTTGCTAATGTAAATGTGAAATAATCCAAATGTACCACGATTTCTTTTAGAATTTCCTAACCGTTAGAGCAAAGACAAAACCTGCCGTCTTTATTTAAGCCACGGATAACTCGTCAGTTACTAGAGCAGTATCACAGATCTCAAATTCCAACGAAAGACTGCAATTCGCCGTAGTCAGCTGTTTTAGATATTCATGCAGAAAACTGCTCGAATCAGCAATAGTTTTCTCCAAAAACTGTTTGACTTCTTTCAGTTAAGTTCTGCTCTAGGTGTGGATTAGATAGCCCAGCAAAATCGTTAGTTTGTTGAATATGCAAATAATTAATTTCATCGGTATTTTGTCATAAATGATATAAATAACCTGCCATCACGTGACAAACACAAGATAAGAAAAATGCATGCAAACTACTATTCCCAGTTACTTTACCAGCGAAAACTAACAGAAATCCCCCTTTTGTAATCTTGTACCTCTGCTTTATTTTAGAAATACTCTAAATATGCATAGTTTTGATTTGAATAGAAGATAGGAGATGTACCGTTAGAAGATTTAGAACGTGGATAAACGTTGTATGGCACAGCGAGTTTTAAATTCGTTCATCACCTCACCTCCTTCGATTGAAGAACCTCATTAACTATTGTTTGCACCATAGTTAATGTCTTAGATCTTTACCAAACAACACGAGTCTGAGAGCTGGTAGATTTGTACTCTTTTGAGAGTAATGGGGAAAGCCTTTATTTTCACTGTTAAATTCCCTTGAGAACATTCATTATTTCAATGCATAAATTACTTTTTTAAAAATCAGCGTTTGAAACCTTACAGCCCATGTTTTGGGTTTCTTCTGCTTTCCGTTTAACAAGTGTGAAAATTGCGAAATCAAAAAATACAACTTGCCGTTTTTTGTTGTCTCAGACTTTTATTGGTTAGCAGCCATTGTCTAGAATTGCAGCTTGTTTTCCAAAAGATCCCGTCGAGTGTCAATGACCAAAATCGTGGCAGATCTTCAAATACAATTTCATTTTTAAATCAATGGCCCAGTCTTTAAAAAGAATCGCCACACCTAACACCTAATGTTTGGAATTCTTCAAAAGAATGGCGAAAAGAACAATAGAGATTTTGGGTTTACTTAACTCTTCTATCTAATTACCATGCATGATGTTAATATTTTTGGAGGAAAACAAATTTTTTTTTTATGTTTTAAGATAATTTTACTTTTTAAATTGCTGTTAAATGAAGATCAACTTTAAAGGTACATGCATTGGTGTGGGTTTCAAAACTTTTAAAGCTTGTTTTGTGTTTGCATGAATAAATTTTCCATGAGCCCACAGCTCATCTGTTAAGGTGTTGTAACACACAATCAGAGACTTTCAGACTTATCTCTTGCCTCCATGTGGTCCATTGTTATACAAGTTTTTTAGATAATCGACCAGATGGCAGTCATCCTAAAATTTAGCTACCTCGAATAACCAAAATTTCAGATTTCACCTCCATAAAAACTCATAGGGGCATAGAGGCGTAGGAGAGGAACAAGAATACTCCCTTTTGCTTCTCCCTAAATGGAAAGCAGAAAGATTTTCTCCATGTAGCGCTTTGTTTCGTTTAAACCATTTAAATTTGATTCATACATAATAATATGAGAGCTAGCATTATTCTCACGCGTATGACATTTGCCTCCTTAAATAGTGTTTAGCGTCACAAGGGAACCAATTAAAAGACAACAATGTTGGCCGGATCACAGCTACAAACTCAATTCATTTCAGGTAAACCACGACTCATTATTATTTCCAAAGTGAGCCGCTAATTAGGAAATTAAGATCGAAATTATGAAGGGAGTGTAATTCAAACTTTGAGCATTGTATGTTCGAGGCTACCCTCTGTCTTGCCAGGTGTAGTGTTGTGGTTACTTAGGTGGCCTTCTGTTGAATAACACACACTTGGCTTGTTTCACAGACCTCTAAACGCCATCTGAAGTAACATTTGATACCATTGTTAATGTACGGCGTGTAAAAACGATATTTAAGGCACTTTAATAAGTTCTACTAGCAAAAATCCCTTCTGTTTCTCGGTAGCAGATTTCGCGCATGCGCACTTACGGTCTTATACAAAGTTTGTTGCAGTCTTGGAGTAGCTGTTTGAACGAATGGGAGTATAAAGGATTCATAGAACTCCTTTTACACTCTCAAAAGGGTATCAATTTTCCTGTGCCATTCGTCCTCTGTGGGTTGGGTTTTCTCTTGCTGTAACATCCCGCATGCAAATTTGTCGGACCAGTCAGTTTTTTTGCAAAAATAGACGAAAAGGAACTCACTTGCTTTGTTGTTTGTTTTTCGAAATCACTCCTTGCCATTAGCGTTTTAGATAGCATCTATGATGGAAATACGGCGCACGTCTTTTAGGCCTGTCTCAACAATGTGGACTTAAGGAAAAAGTACGGTGATTTTGGAAGTCACTAACCGATTTTGTGCCAGAGAGTTTTAACATATTTCATGAAGATTTTGGAGTGAGATTTCACAATTTTTGTTAATTCGAACGTTCCTCAGATATTTTTTGGTTATGAATGCACGTGCTTTTTGATTAGAAATCATATTGTAAAAGTCATTATCAAAAACATTCTATCGTGCTTCAAAATGACATGAAATCAAGCAGAGTATAAGTCACTCTATACATGTTTCCCAGTTTTCTATTGTTTCGTCTCTAGCAACAAGTAACACGTGCCCAACTGATAAATATAATACATTAGCAGCTGATTCAGCTGGCTCATAATCTGAACTCCACCAGCGAGAAAACACGAAAACAGACCATAGAAAATTCGAATCACTTTGACTTTGATTTACGGTAAGTTGTTCCACCAGTTCTCTCATTATTTGAATATATTTGTGGTCACTGCATTTAATATGTTATCAAATTCTTGTCAATTTTCATTTCTTTTTGTAAGTATACCATTTTATGTTAAGATGACACTTCTTAGAAAAAGTTTTGATACTTTTAATGAATAAGTATATTTTATCCTTGTGTTTTTTAATGAACTAGGTCGCATTCGACTGTTCAGCAGGGACTTCATTTTTTTTGCAAAGCTGTCTTGTGTACCTCGTGTGATGAGCCAGCAAATTTCAAGAGGAAACATTGCGTCTGCAGCTGAAACAACTTGTTCTTTGTCTTTTACTTCACGGGAGTTTGTGAGGCATGTTACATCAATGAAATGTTTTCACGACGTAGTCTATGCAAGAACGCCAGAGAGTGTTATCCAATCTCCAACTTTCTTTCAAACGGCAGACAAAGAAGACAAATGCTCGAAAAGCCAAGATCAGATACGGAAACCAGGAAAAATAAAGACTTGTAAACCAGCAACAAAGACCACTCGACAACTAAGGAGAAACGAGCGAGAACGCTGTCGTAAAGCTAGGCTAAATGCTGCTTTTCAAGTTCTCCGTAGCGTGGTACCAAACAATATCTCTTCTGGAACCTCGGAGAGAAAAATGACTCAAGTTGAAATATTACGCCTAGCAAAAAACTACATATCTAATCTCACAGAACTGCTGAAAGACAGTAATAACTATAGTTTTAAAACATTTACTACGGACTAAATCTTTTCAGTCATCACCATAATGAAAAAATAAAATTCGTTAACATGATAGTATTTATAAGCATTTCATACAAATGCTTCATTATAAAATATAAGGAATTCGTGTATGTTCTTCTACAAGCTGGCTTAAATGATATGAATTCATTTCAAAAAAATTTTCTCGAGTTAAGCAACATTTTTTTGCTTCTTCTTTTGTACTCAAACATAGAATTACTCCATATTTATTTACCGAAGGATCTCTTTGACTAATGAAAAATAAGTTCCATTTTTGCGATAATTTCTTGTATGACTTTATGAATATTTATGTTTTTGTCTAATACAAAGTTCTAAGAAAGACCGTGGTAAGTCCACTTATTATTCCCTGTGCGAAATAAAAAGTTTATTGCAGCACTTACAAAAATAAAACCAAAACTGAACGAGATACACCTGATTTGTTTTGAAGTTCGTCTTTGGGAAATGAATTTAAAAAATTAAATAGAAAGAACTTTTTTTAAAAATATTTTATTCACTAAATCTATAGAAGTTTAGAAGTAGATTGAAAAACGTTATTAAGTGAGTGAATAACTTGTAAAACGATAATGAAAATATTAACCCACTTTAGCAGTGTTTAATTTGTATGTTCAATAGCTAGTCGGTCATGCACGCTAATTTTGAACGGAAATGAAAAATGCCCAGCCAAAGGTTCAAAAGTCAATCAGCGCTAACCCTGGGTTCAATTCTTAACCTATGGTAATGTTTCCAACCTTACAGAGACAAAATCTGAGCTGTAAATTTGGGATATAAAGTTTCTTACTTAGAAAATCTGAGCAATGTTTTAAAAGAACTGTAATCTTTTCGTTAGAGAAGCAGTTATCGCTGCTGTAACCTTTGCTTAACCCACGGTTAAATTCAACCCAGCTTTGACAAACCCAGCCCTGGTGGCAAGTTTAAGTTTCTTTTTTGAAGCTTTATTACTCTTTCCTTAAACACTTGTTTTAAATCAATTACGCAGTTAAAAGAATTAGTAGTACAAAGTGAATTAGTTTGATAAATCTTCAGTTGTTTTAAAATACAATGTTAGATTTAGTAGACATTTTAAAAAAGCGAATTGTTTATATAGGAGGTTCCAGTAATTATTTTAAACATTGTAATTTAAGAAGTTTATAACCGAGTGATTTGCAACACAAGTCTTTTCAATTGTATGACTTTTTAAGACAAATATATACACACGGACAAAATCAATGCAAGCTTTTTATTGTTTTCAAGAATTCCATTCCAAGCGGAGTTTGAATTCTATTTGTTTAGTATATAAGTCATGACTTGATATGAAACAGTAACCGAAGAGAATGAGAGCTGAAAGCTTCAATTGCAAACAAAGAGTTGGCTTAGATCTTACCAATTATACAAAAAATAAGATTAAAATTGATAAATCGCACGAGCAAATAAAGGAAGACCAGCTCCACTAAGAAAGGAATTATTATTAAACAATTAAAATATTGAGAAAATGAATAGATATTTAAGTGTTTAACAAATGGTTTGTTTTCATTGTTGCCTTTACAATAGTCGCTTTTAAGGACACACGTCGAATGGAATTTTAAACAAACAAGATGGCTTTTTCTAAGCTGTTGCGAAAAACCGAAATAAGAAGTTGTCTTTAAAATACCAGTTGTTTTTTCATTTTATCGGACATGAGACTAAAATGGTGAAAGGTAATTTATTTTCGAAATATAGAGTATAAGTAGTATAACTGCGATTTTGTGAAATCACATGCATTATCTCAACTTCTTTTGGTACAATGCGGAAAAACATTTTAAAACTTAAACTGATTCTGAAATGATGATAACATATGTTGGTTTCGAATTCCGAAGAATAAAGTTTTCAACTACCGCTCTAGGAAAATCTTTGCCAATGACTAACATAACATTCTGCCAAAACTCAAAAGTCTTCCAATTGTCTTAGGCCCGGCTCAATGAAAATGGTCAATATTTTCATGAGTTGAACTAAGGAGTCCATAAGTTCGACAGTATCTCAGACACTGTCACTCGAACCTGAATTTTGAACAAAAGCTTTTATTTTGGTTAACGGGTTTTAAACAATATAAAAATTGGCGCCAAACAGACATTTTCAGGTTTTTCTTTGGAAAAACAATATTTGAGGTTCACAAAAGAGAAAATCAGCGAGATCCTTACCTTGTTCAATGATCACACTAAAAATCGAGTGGCATATACAACAAGCCGAGTTTCCCATGAACTTTACGTTTGCTTTTAATATTGACACTTTGACAAGATTTTTTTTGTGAGCTCAGTGAAATCTCGACGAGATTCTTAAAATAATACACTAGTAACAGTTTGTCATGACAAATTAATTATATTGTCTTACAGGGCGATTGGGGAAGTTACTGCCCCTCCACTTTTCGGCCAATTTTATGCCGATGTTAGCATTTTTAAAAATAACACAACATTGCCAATGTTTTACTTTATTTGAGCGCACTAATTGTTAAGGTTGAAATGCTCGTCAGTCTTTATTTACAAAAGTTAACAGGCTATGCGCACGGAGCTGGTGGAAATTTCTGCCTCACAACTTGCTTCGGGGCAGTTTATTACTCGGGCTTCCTGGGAAAGCCCTGGCTTCATTTTTCCCCCTGCCATCAGATGCAAAACGTAGTTTTTGACAGCTAGCTCATCAAAAATTAGTAATAAAAATGTAAATTCTACACCGTAAAAAAGAGAGAATACTTACTGACGTTTCGGACGTTAGTCCTTCGTCGGAGTTAAGGGAAGAAAAACAAAGAATGTAGAGTTTATATAGGTAGAGAGATTAAAAACTAGCCAATGGAAACAAGGTAGGCATATGTAAATTAAAAACAACAAACGATGAGGAAAAAAACATGAAAATGAATAAATTAGAAAAAAGTGAAGCGTTCATTCATCCCATTGTGATCAAGTGTACCCAATCGGTGAATGAGTCGTATCTCTTTGGTTTTGCGGCAATCATTGTCGCCGCGAACCAAAGATAAGCCGAAAACAATAAAAACAGATCCTTACTTGGTTTCCCTGCTTGAAATTCTCTAGCCTCTTAGACACCTGCAATATCCATTGTTGTTTTCTTTTTTTGTCTTTTGGAAAACCATGAAATATTAATTCTTTAACATGACTTCTTTTGCACAATATAGTCAGATGTCTCTTGTCATTGTCACAACCAGAAACACATCAACGATCGTGGCATCGGGGTCCCAGAACTGACCCCTGTGGCACTTCTCTCAGACCACTGACCACACGGAAAATCCGTCACAGCTTTTAACACATTTTGTCTACTTTCAAGTTTGGCCAATAAAAGGTCAAGTGGTAGGCTATCAAAAGCTTTACTGAGGTCCAGAGATACGGCACCCACGGGTCGATTGTTGTCAAGATTATACTTCCAATTTTCAGTCGGGTCGGTGAGTGCAAGATCACATCCATAATACTTACGAAAAGCAGGTTGACCTTTTAAAAGCAATCCATCAAACCACTTTTTTAACTGAGGATAAAATGCATTTTCAAATATGCGTCAAATATACTGGCATTATTACAGCCCTAAAATTCCTAGAAATTCTATCTTTTTCAATCTCCTTAAAGTGTATATACCCGAATTTCATGAATAATGGTTTTGACTATTTTCAAATCTGTAGATTTTGATTTTAACAAAATAAAGCGCAGTTGAGTACTCCTGATCTTAGTATTTGGAGCGCAAAAATGGAAAATTGGGGCCTCGGAAGTATCACGGCCGAGTTTGGGAGCTTGGAAATTAATGACGTCAAGCCCGGGAGTACATGATGCGAGGTCGCTCATCGGCATAGCTTTATAGAGTTTATTGTTTTGTTTGCGTGAGTGAAGAGTTATAAAAATATTTACCATGTTTGAAAGTGGCAGTGAGGTTGAAGATTTTACGGATATTGAAGAAAGTAGGGAAGAGAGTGAACTAAGCTGGAGTGGATCCGAAAGTACGTACGAGTTAAAGACGAAAATGAACTAAGTACAAAGCTGACAAACATAAACAATGCTGGCGATCGCGGGAAAGAACGAGAAAGTGGTTTCTTTTCCATTGAAATTGCAGGACCCTATTCTGATAAAACAATTGCCAGCAAATAGTGGTTAAAAAAATATAAATTATAAATCGTCAGATCAACTATTTTAACAAAGCTGTATTAGTAAGCGATAACAAACTAGATAATAGTGTTCAATAATGTGCATAGCTGTTGTACAGGGCGTCCGAGGGTTGTAGTTGTTCCTCCATCCTTTGTAGGTACTCTGACAGCTCCTCTGAAGTGATTATCTGTCCAAACAATCAGCCGTTCCACTTTGTCCATCTTCCAGTGTGCTCGAGGCTGGTTTTCATCATGTACAATTATTATGTCCCCAGTAGACACAGGAAGGGGGGTGGGTTGGTCACTGTTGTTCTGTGTAACATTTTGGTGTGCTGATCAAGAAGGTATTCATTTTTCTATCTCTTCCAGAAATGGTTCATTACATTATTGAGGTAATGCAGTCGTTTACACTGCTCTTCACGAGATGTGAATGTAGTATAATTTAAAGATTTACTGACTGTTATTGGTGGTAGACAACAGGTGTGATGGTATCAGTGGTTCTTCAAGGTCTTCTGATGAAACGTATGATATGGGTCTTGATTTCAAGGTTGCTTCCATTTCAGACTACTGTTATCACTTCATTATAATTGTCTTTCGCAGACATCTTTTAACCGATTCAACTAATGTTTCGAACATCCTTCCCCACCAGGCGGCTTTTGCTAAGTTGAAAGTCCAGTGTAATTGTCTTTGTGAAAGGTATTTGAACACTCGATGATTTTTGTAAAGGGATGTAATTTCCTTTACCGCTGCTGTAAAAGTTTTTGCATTATCTGAGACAATTAACTTCGGCGTCCCTCTTCTAGCAATAAACCTCTGAAGGCACCTTAGCAATGCTGCAGCAGTAAGACTTGGTACTAGCTCTAAATGTAGGGCTCGCAAGACACAGCATGTGAACAAACAAATCCAAATCTTTTGAATGTAAATATTTGAACTAGAATTTCTGATATAGAGTGGCCCAGCAAAGTTAAGTCCAACATAGCTGAAGGTTGGCTCTGCTTTAACAGGAAACTCAGAAAGTAGTGGAGCCGGTGGAGACTGTAAGGGTTTACTTTCCATCTTGTGACAAATTATGCACTTGTGTAAAATTTTACTAACAAACTGTCTTTCCTAAATAATCCAGAATCTTGACTGCACTTGTGTGAGAGTTAACTTCACACCATTATGCATAACTTCATCGCTGTCGCTCACAATCAATGCGCAATATGACTATCAGGATGTTTTAAAATAGGATGGTTGGTTGAACTAGGAAGTTCTGCATTTGACAGGCTTCCCTGACACTTCGCTATTCCTGCATCACGTGTATAAAGTCCAAACTGTTTCTTCCATTCTGCAAATTTCTTGTGGCTTAATAGTCTCTAAGCCACAGATTCTCTACCTTATTAATGTAAATCAAATAACATATGCTCAACTGCTCAGGCTGTTGTCATATTTTCTCTTCAGAATTGATAAAAACTTCAGTACGTATACTGTAACTCTGATCAGCTTGTTTAAATAACTAAAATCCTCACAGTTAATAATCTGGCAAATGCCCCAAGTGTCACTTTTTATGAGCAATGTAGCAGAACTCTTAAACTCCGCCGTACCTCAATCTTTAGCTTCGATTTCAGTAATACACTTAAATGGCATATCATTACTGTCAGAAATGACACATAATTGCTCTCCACTGTTACTCAGCTACTCTGGCCCTTTTCTCCATTTCCTGGCCCGTGAAAGCATTGAATAGTCATTCCCCTAGAAGGAATACCTGCAGGGTTCTCGGTTCCAGGGCAATTTCTCCAATGTTTTGGTGGTACAAGTCTTCCAATTTCTTTCACTCGGTTCTGTACAAACTGTTTCCACTCAGTAAACCTAATTTCTCAGAATGAACTACAATCCTCGACACAATGTCTGCAATAACCGTTCTGTCTTTAGCATATCTGCACTAAACAATATTTAAAAAAAAGGGGAGCAAAATGTTTCTACATTTTTGTAGATAGATTGATAGACACCTTTATTTAGAACAGGGTAATCCAGTCAGAGGCTAAATGCCTCTGCTATCAGAAGGAGCCCTGTTACATATATACAAATACAATAAATATAATCTAATCTAAATACAAAGAAAATGCTATATACAATTATATTAATTTACAATAACAAATTTACAATACATACTATAAAAGGAGATAAATTGGTTAAAATATATTAAAATATTAAATATAAACTATTTGCTTAACCTATTAAAAACAATGCATCCATGA
>JANCMA020145081.1:0-14195 GCA_024336925.2 Zoanthus solanderi
ATCGATTCCTTGGCTGGGCTTCGGAAATGGTATGAAGCTAAGGCTTTCTGGCCTAAATTCATCATTTCTTTTAAAGAATCAGGAAGTTTTTCTGGATATCTTGAGTCACTTTTACATTGCCCCCAGCAACAATGCTTTGTGCCGACCATATTGCTTAAAATCGAGCGAGTAAATCGCTTTATGTGTGGCAAACTCACCTACACCGCCATATTTCTTTGTCAAACACACCACTGTTTGTCCGACCCAGATTAATGCATACCTTGGTTAAATGGACATGTTATTGTTTAGGTTCCTACAAAATTCCAGTCATTTTAATACTGTTGTTGAACATCTGATAAAAAAACACCTTTGCAAAATTCCAGCCATTTAGTTTTGAATTTTAAAACCCCATATACAGTTGACTGTTTATTATAATAGGCGTTTTTCCCCGGAAACGTCTCGTCCTTTTACTGTTTATTTTACTAAATTGTCTGTTTGTTTTTGTCTCTGCAAAAAAAAAAAAAACAAAAACAAAAAACATTTCCCTGTTTCTTAGAATTCCTAAGAATAAGTGCAACAGACATGGTATATAAATGTCATAAATGAAATGCTGCGTCAGTGTTTCTACAGAAACAGTTTTACAAGTAGTAAATTTTTACACCGTAGTGAAAAACAATTTTAAAAACTGACGTTTTGGACTGCAGTCCTTTCACTCCAACGAATGACTACAGTCCGAAACGGCAGATTTTAAAATTGTTTTTCACTACGGTGTAAAAATTTAACTACTTGTAAGACATGGTATATAGTTTAACCGATAAACCTTACTAAAAAGCAAAACAGTTCAGCCTTTATGGTCATTGAACTCGTCAATAATAATGTACAGATTTAAAAGTCATGAAAAACATAGACACATTGAAATGCTTTTATTGTTTCTGTGTGCAGTACTCAGTTGGGCTTCATTCTTAAATTTCAAAATTGTTTGTAATAATAAATGAATATTTTGAGTTCATTTCCCTGTGGACTCAAAATCTTTTGGTTTTTTTAAGCTGTATCTTAGTTAGTTATGAGACTTAGTACCGTAGTCTGTACATACTTCCAAACTGTTGCTTCATTAAATCGGTTGTAGCCATGTATTGTGTTCTCTGTCAGATGTCACGGTTACTTGCTTCCTTTCCAGGGGGGTCAAACACCCATGCACGTTGCTACTTACTATGGGAATGTCACTCTTGTGTTGCTGCTTCTCCAACATGGCGGCTCCCCTGACATCACCAATGTGGTGAGTAGAAAGTCAGTTTTAACTAGTCATTTCAAACTATTCTACAAGAAAATTTGTGGATGTGTTAGTAAAACTGATATCGTAAAAATGTAGATTAAAATTTCCGTATCGGCGCATACTATTGTTTAGTCATGTGAACTAACCCTTACCCAGACCCTAAACGTTTATACGAAACTGCCTGCATAAAAAAGTATGCAATAATACGGAAATTATCCCAAATTTAGAGTGTATTGTTAATGGTGTCGTCGTATCTAAACCCTAAAAGAAATCAGAATATTTTTCGGAATTTTTAGTACTAGTTTACTTGTTTTAACACTGTGTATTTTAGTTATTTTCTTCCAACTTTTAAAAAGATCCTCAACTTTTCAACAATATTAATCAAAAATTTTACTTTTCCTTTACATTTGATTCATATCAACTGCCTACATTTGATTATTCTTTGTATTTTTTTTTTCGCCAGTCCCAAGTGATATTTATACCTAAAGGAATCCTCCATGGTCCAACTATATTAATCTAAAGTATTTTCTTTCCTTACCTTGGTCCCTATAAACAGCTTGCATTTGATTGTTTTGTGCATATATCTCATCCCACGCAATTTTTATTTATTTTCTCAAGTTTGAATTTCCCATATGCTACTATCTTGAATGTGACCTTTTATGGTTGCAGTAGCAATTGCCATTCTTGACAATGTTTTGATAGAAATGAATGATTCATGGTCGGGCTTTGTTATAAACATATGTCATAATTTAGAATGGCGGTACTCGTAATTCCTTTCCCTAAGTTGAAGTATTTTTAAATCATTGCCCTAAGTAAATCTTAAAGCTAAAGTTTTGAGTGTCAGCTGTTGTATGCTCTAACAAATAGCTAGCTGTCAGAATGCCAGCTTGTGTTGTCCTTATGAAATTAATTAAATATTTCAACTTAGATAATGGTACAAAAGCACAGTGCTTGTAAGATATGGCTATAAAGATGAACTCAAGTATAGATACAGTAGCACAAATGTGCTAGTAGCTAACTTGAACCCACTATATTATTGGGCACTATGGCCACGTTGGTAGCGGGCTTTACCCCTTCAAACTACCATAAGCATAGCCGTTATTTCAACTTAGAATTGGTTAAATCACATGTCTTATAGTTATATATTATAGACATATTTAATCAGTTGCCCGTTTAGCTTTGGAGATAGGCCTGGCTTTCTTCTATTAAAGGAAATTCCCCATCCTTTCGGTCCTGGGGATACAAGTCTGATTTATTTTAAATAAATCCCACGTTGTAAAATGTTTGTGAAATACCACTTTCTTGTTCAATTAAAAGCCTTTGGTATCCATGCTTTTTTGCTAAAATACAAGTTTATCCAGTATTTTCTAGTGTGGTTTAGCGGATTTCGTTGTTTCAAATAGTTTTAACTTTAATGTACCTTAGATATGACCATAATTACATACAGTGTTATATAGGGGATTTTGGTATGGTTACGTATTTTTATCCATATATTTGTAATTAGCATTGTATCATGATTTAGGGGAGGCCTATGAGTTCATCAGCTTTTACTGCAAAGTGTCTCCGTCTTTAAATAGAGCTATTTAATTATTACTATGGGAGAAATGTAAAAATACTTACTTCCTCTGAATCTATTTTTCTCCTCAGAGAGGTGAAACTGCTCTGCATATCGCCTGCCGTCGAAAGGAGATAACTATTGTGCGATTGCTTCTCAGAAATGGTGCAGCAGTTGATGCTAAAACTCAGGTAAAGTTGTGCCTGTTTTGCTTTTATTCATGACCTTTAATTAAAGCAGTGGTTCAGATGGCAAAGGCGAATGGAGTGAGACGTTACGGGCATGTGTTGAGGAGAGATGATAGGCATGTTTTGAGAAAAGCATTGGAGTTTGAAGTGAAGGGCAAGAGGAAGCGAGGACGACCAAAGAAAACGTCGAAGACGCAAGTGGAGAAGGAGAGCAAGAGTGTTGATTTGGAGAAGGAGGATGTCTTGAATCGAGCGAGATGGAGAGTGGATGTTGGAGAGATTGCTGTTAGAGTGGGGTAAATCCGGCCACCCCCCATTTACGGGGATAAACCGCGATCAAAATTGAATTGATGATGATACTATGATTGTGAACATTTCAAAATACAAACATTCTTTTTTAAACATTTATTTTTTCAATTTTCCTGATCGAGTTTTTGAGGAACTAAATAGAGAAATTAACCTAGTATAATGCAGTTGGTAAAATCTCTGCCTTCAAACCACAAGTTCCCGGGTTTGATCTCTGGCTCTGTCGAGATTAACCCTTTCAGTGCCAGTCAGGTATCAACAACCAACTTCTCCTTATATAACACATACAAAATATGACATTTGGTGATGAGAAAATGAGAATTGATCAAACAAAGCCAACTACTGAAGATTAAAAGTCAAATTCTCTCAAATTTGTGCAATGAAAAGTATGGGCTCAGGTTGGGAGAATTTAAAAATACAACTGGCACTGAAAGGGTTAAGACAGAGACAGTATCGAACTGGGGACCTTGTGGTCGGAAACAGAGATCTTATTATAACTGCACCAACCATGCCTGATCAATTAAACTAAAATCTTTGTAATTAACTTTTTGCATGATAACAATGCAAGTTCGAGCTGATGACCTAGTACCCATAGATATCGGTTGAATTGGAAGTGCTGATTTACTTTTATTAGCTAGTAACAAATTTTTGACAAACCTTCAAGTCTTCAGAATTACGTGACAATGCAAATGAGTACTGTTCCCTGCAAAATACAAAATAAATGTACAAATAAATTTAATGGGTCACTAGATGTTTTAACTCAAACAACCTTCGTAAGTAAATTAAGGAATAAACTTTCCTGCATGTCAATGACTCATTTGGATGAAGCTATTTTCTAAAAAACTCCAAGCTTCTATGCTTCATTCTCTGTACAGTAACTGGTGGCAGAGGATACAGCTACAGCTGTACAACTGATGAAGAGGAATATATGTACTACTGTAAGTCTGGCTGAGTAGGAGCCACTTGAAATGGCTATCCAGGGCAGATGGTGGATTGACCAAACAATGGCCCAACTAGACAAATCCATCACTACGCAAGCGCTTCACTGCACACCCAAAGCAAAAGATGAAGAGTTTGGGCAAAGCACAATTGGAGAGGAAGGGTAGGAAAAGTTTTGGAATAAGCCCAGATAACTTGGAACTAAATATGTTAAATAGCACAAAATCAAAGAAGTTGACAAGCCTTGAGAGATGTCTTAAGCTCAAGATCATGCAGGTGAAGAGGTCTGAAAATAGTCACACTTTTATGGTACAACCAAGCACAGCTGGCAGTCTTAAAATGACACTTATAAACTCGGAAAAATGTTGGGAGCTCACTCACTTAGGGGATTGATGACAGAATCTAATTTCAAATTACTTAAACCCTCTTCTGTCTTTCCTCTTGTTCTTGTAGCAAACAGTCTCACACTAATTTGAAATTTTTCTCTGGCTTGTATTTTGCAGCTTTGCAGGCTACTGGTACAGTCTAGGTAGCTATTTTTCTTTTCAGTCTTAACCCTTTCTGTCCCAGTTGTGTCATTAAATTCTCCCAACCTGAGCCTATACCTTTCACTGAACAACTCTTCAGAGAATTTTACTTTTAATCTTCAGTAGTTTGCTTTGTTTGATTAACCTGCATTTTCACATTACCAAATGTCTTCTTTGTATGTGTTAAAAATGCATTCTTTGGGATTGAAGGAAACAGTGGTTCAGATGGCAAAGGCGAATGGAGTAAGACAGTACATGCATGTTTTGAGGAGGGGTAATGGGCATGTTTTGAGACAAACATTTGAGTTTGAAGCTAAGTGAAGGGCAAGAGGAGGCAAGGACCACCAAGGAAGACGTGGAAGATGCAAGTGGAAAAGGAGAGCAAGAGTGTTGGTTTGGAGAAGGAGGATGCCTTGAATCGAGTGAGATGGAGAGTTTGCTGTTAGAGTGGGGTAAATCCAGTCACCCCTGTTTATGGGGATAAACCCGGATCAAAATAGGCCCTTTGCAGTTAGAGGTCAGGTGATCACACCCACCTTAGTTTAATTAGATATGACAAAATGATGTTCAGAAATGGAAAGAGTAGGTTAAAATTAGTTAGAAGGTAAAGTTTCAAGTCTCAACATGCTCAAATGACAGTGAATATAAAATCAATATTCTTCTAAGGAAATGTGTGTAAAAATGGTACTTAAGAGCAAGGCTTGCTCTCCAGTCATACAAATCCTTAGAAAATATCCTATTTTCTGATGCTTGCCATTTTTTACATAAATGAAGTCAATAGCTGAAACTTTGCTATTTTACCAATGTCAACCTGCTATTTTGTCATAGCTGATTGATTTAAGGTAGCTATGGTCACGTGACCCCCAACTGTAAAGGGCCCATTGGATGATGATGATGATGTTAGGAGAAGTTGGGTGTTAATTACTATTTGGGACTGAAAGAGTTAACGTAGTTTTATCCAACCTTATAATCTTTGTAGCTTGTTTAAGATATCCTCTCTGCACCAAGCTCATAGCTATAAAAACTTTACACTGAGACACCATAACTTGGTCACCCAAGTGGCTGGCAACTTGCAGTTGCTGTACAGATATTCGACCAGCTGTCTCAGACTATAATGACAAACAAAAAGATTAAATAATTTTTAGTTTCTATGGGAACTGTTACTCTGTCAAATAAAAGGAACTCTAAATAGTACTTACCTGTGTGATTATATAAATAAAGAAAGTTGGTACACAAAATCACCAAAATTAATTATCACAAATGCTGACAATAGTCATGATACTATGCTAATTGCTATAACTTGATTGTTTTTTCATGATCATCATTCTCGTTTAACACCTGCATTTTTTCATCTACATAGGATGGGGTTGACTGCAGTGACTGCTAAATCCACATCTGTCAACCCTGCAGTGCATCACATGCTCGTTACAAGGCAAATAAGCATGAATAAACATAAAGTGATATGTTTTCAGGGCTGTTATAACATAATTTTTATATTGGGCAGTAATGCAGGGAGAGGATAATATCTTACATGATCAGTAAAATAATCTCCAAGGGCAGAATAAGCTCCTCCGAGTGTAGACAGCCATGCCATCAGCACCTGCAACTGAACATGTTCCAGTAATAAGGGATAAATTTTCTTGCACCTGAAAAGTAAATTAAATAAACTTTATTCAACAATTAAAGAAATTATTTAAACAATTATAAAAAGATAAAATAACAAATTAAAAAAAAATCTACAGTAATATACCCAATCAAACCCTGACTGATCACCAACAATTATATATATTGCTATTTTCTCTCTGCTTTTCTCAGTTTTTTACTGTGTATTTCAAAACAAATGTGTTAATAATTATAGCACATAATTAAAGCAAGTTCATAAAACAATCAAGAATCTAACTCAAGATTGCTTAAATGGCAAAATCTAATCAGAACAAATTTTCATAAACTGGTAAGATTTGAACTAATACTAACCACATGCACAAAGCAGGCTGAAGGATTTTTAACAATATCAAGTACTGCGCACAAAATTTTATGCAAATGAGAAAATGCAAATTATAAGTCAAGTTGTGCAGCAATATTAAGTATCCAAGAGTGAAAAATACAGCAGGTTTAACCACAGTTGAATGACGATTGCTCTATAAGATTCTAAAGCATGAAACAATGAAGTAGCAAAAACCACTGCAGGGCTGTTAACTCTCCCAGATAAGCTGGGAGTCTCCAGATTTTGGATCGAATCTCTCGATCTCAACATTACAACTTCAAGTCTCCCAGATAATTGTGGATACTTCTAATCTTTTTTGAGATTTGCCTTTAATTTTAAACAATAAGATTTCAATTACTTTGCCTTTTGTTTGTGTATCTCTACTTGGCTAACAGCAACAAATTCAAAACATTCTATATTTTATAAGCAATAATCTGATTGATCCATGGATATTAAACCAATCAAATCTATTGTTAAAGAGCCAACTGATGCAATGGCACTGTTTCTGCACATTATTTAGATCTTTGTCTAGACCTATTTTCAGATGCCAAGGATATGCCATTTTATCACCCCAGCTGTCAGCTACTGCAAAATTACCACAAAATTAATGACATATGTAACTAGGTGCGATGACAATTCGTTACACAAATGCAATTAAGCTAAGGTGACACTTAAACATCACAGAAGCTTTGTCATCGTTTAACAGATAAAATAAATTAATCATTAAATTACAATTAAAGGTAAATTAGAAAAAGGAAAAAATCTAGATCTATTGGTTGCAAATTTGAAGGGCTATCCACCTATTTTATAAAAATATTTACAGCAAATCCTGTTGTATATGCCAAGAATTTGACCCCAAATCTTTTATACATAGTTTGAAGTTGGCTTATACAATGAACACCAACTTTTGAAATGAAAAAAAAAAGAAAAAGAGCCCATATTTATTACTCTTTGTCTCATAAATCAAATATTGTACAAATAAATTCAACTATAAATAAATTCAATGCTTGTAAGTATCCTTTTCCAAAATGCCCTATTCAGGGTGTCACAGGGTGAAAGTCCCCAATCTCTCAAATCGCTTGTTGAAGGCGATTTGAGAAACTGGGGACTTTTAACCCATGACACCCTGGACAGGGCATTTTGGAAAAGGACGCTTGCAAGCCGAATGCAACGTCTAACATACTTTTGTGTATGAAAGATGATAAAGGATTAACTAACTAACTATATGAAAAGATGCTGACAATGTATGCTGTTTATGAAGACTATGTACATGACAATGATGTAAAAATACTATTAAACTGCAAAATAAGAATTCTAGTCAGCCATTTACACATTATAAGTTCAGCTTTTTATGCTAGCTGATATGAAAATATTTCTTGGTTTTATTTAAACTTCCAAAAGGAGGGTCAATCAGCTTATACAGAGCTGGGTAATACTGTACCTAAAACCCACTTTTTTGGCCTTGAAAACAAGGGTCAGTTTATACCAAGGGTTGGCCTTTACACTGGGATTTACGATAAGAAAACTAAAAGTCAAACTAAGAAGAACTTGGTAATATAGTGCTCAAACAGGTGTGGCTTCCCTACCTTCCATAAGCAGAGGAATTTTAAATAACAACCTCAATTTTATAACTACTGTACAAGCTAAAAATGTTAAAAATGTATATATCTTACTACGACAAGGTACAGCATGTCTCAATGAACTCAAGTTCTTAGCAAATACAGTTTGCCATACGGTCAAACTATCTTATTTTTCTCTCATAACACAATTATTGAAATGCACAAAACATCATTCATTATGATGTCATCAATCATATATGATGAAATATCATACTTGATATGATGATATTGAATATATTATACTCCCACTTGACGTTATGATGTCCCCTCTCTATCTGCAGTTAGATCAAACTCATGATTTGAAAACTTCAGGGGTTGATAGCCCTGCCGCTGTAAACTAATTATTGCTGCAACTTGTTATACATTCTATCAATCCTTTATTACTAAACCTAGTATTTTAATTTTAAAATGTATAACCAAATACTTTCAAAGATATAGATACCTCCATCTCAAATTCAAATTATAAAAATTAAGAAAAACATATATTAAATTAATACCTGAATGGCATGAAGCATATATTGTTCAATTATAATATTTAAAACTAACATTGAAACACAAAAATCTGCTTACCACCGAACATCAGGTTCAATTGACAGTGGATTGGGTGGTAGTAGACCTATTTTTATAAAAATTTCATATCTTTCGAGTTTTCTTTTTTTTGACATATTCTTTACACTGAGTTGACAGATATTACTTTTTGAAGAATTCTTGTCTTTAAATTCATCTAAAACACAGAAAAAGTAAAGATTTAGTAATATTATACTGTAAATGTAAACAATACATATATACTATGTAAGGTTAGAGTAGTCTGACTGACGTGAGTGGTTTGTTTACAAATAAACTCATGCGCTGGCAACACAATGAACAAGACGTTTTAATAAGAACCATTTCTTAAGTCACTATCCACCACTTGTTACCAAGTCTTTTGGGGTCTAATCCTTTCTTTGTTGCCCCTCAACAACTATATATCTTCATCATGCTATCCTACACCACTGCACATCTCCTACATGGTCAATCCACCTTAGTCTGCCTCTTTTAACGCAGCAGCTCCTACTGTAGTACGTACTACCAAGGCCCATTATTAGGTGGCATTACACATCCATATTATCATTCACATACAATTGTGCTCCAACCTCAATAAATCAGTATCTTTAACTTCCCAAGTTTCAGTGCCATACAGCATGACACTTCTAACACATGTCTGGTACACCGTACCTTTTGAGTGAGGGAAGAAACCCCTACAAGTCAGGTAAGAAATCCCAGCCTAAACTTTTCCATCTAGATCTTGTTCTGGTAATCACACCCTCTTTAGCAGTACCACCAGTACTAATAATGTGATGATATCATTTAATCATTACTTAAAACTTTTACAAATTTCTTCATTATATATTTGTCACCCAGAAAATCTTGTCAGAGCTTGGGTCAAACAGCTGGGGACCTTGTGGTTGGAAGGCAGGGATCTTACCAACAGCACCATGCAACCACACCTACTGACAGTGTGACAGTGACCAATAAATTGTCAGGGGAACTTATTTATAAATCAACCAATGGGATATGAGACAGCAAATATGTGACAAGTGTAAAGCAGAGCTAATCAGCTTTTACAATTAATTTTGGGAGTAAAACATTTGGCTTCAGTACTCAGTTCGTGATTTCACAATTTAACCTCAGAATCTGACGGTTTTCCCAATGAATCACAGTCCAACAGATACAGACTCATGGACAAAAAAACGAGGTAATTAGTTCTTATTGCCAATCAGAGCACTAAGTTCCCTGAGATGCCAGTAAACATGCACTGAATTGAGCGGAGCCATGTTCGTTTTCTAACCCGGCCTACATGTACGTAGAGTACATACCATATTCCTGCAGTTTGTTTTTTAACTTCCAAATTTTCAAAATCCATGTGACCAATCCTTGCTGAAATGCATCTGATTCATTCACCTCTCTACAAACAAGCTTAGCTAAAACAGGATCGAGAAACAAGTTCACTTTCAAACTCGCAGAACGCTTCAGTGACACTGATTCGCAAATATTATTGTTATTCCACAAATTTCCACGGTAAATCGCCGCTTTTTGGAGCTCAAATTCATCATCGTGATAGTAGAACTTGGCTACAGGTTTTGCTATTGGAGAATAAGTAATTGCAACAAGATTTTGCGTCATTTAAAGATTGACAACTTTCTTTTTCTGTCCACAACAAACAGCACTGCTGCTCAGTCCACAACCTGCGAACATTCCGGAAAAAAACTGGAAACGAAAATTTCAGTTTGTTACCGCTTTTATATTTGATGAATGAACGAAGATTCTACATTTTCTCAATCTTGTAATAAACGTCATAGAAACCTATTGAAGCATTTTTTCAGTAAAAATCTAAGTTTAAGATTGATCACTTATTAAGTGTTGGATATTTCATGTATAAAATTCAGCATTACAAGTGAGGTGTCAGGATGGCCGAGCGGTCTAAGGCGCCAGACTCAAGGTTAAATACCTTCCTACAGCTTGTAGGTATGGGCGTTCTGGTCTCCGAATGGAGGCGTGGGTTCGAATCCCACTTCTGACACAAGTTTTTTTCCTTTTATTTCTAGATTTTATTTTTCATTTTTTTAGTTTTTTTTTTTTTTTTAAGTAACTCGATGATATTTTACATTAATCCAACATCGACACTTAATAAATGCCAGTGTCTATTTTTTTCATTTTAAAGGAAAAATAAAGTCTAAAATCTTCTTTGTAAAAGTGTAAAAACTTTACTGAATCAGTATACTTAATAGGCTCTTGCCGATTGTGCTAGCATAATTTTTGGCATAATCTGAGGAATTGAGCATAATTTTTGCCCTTTTTCCAAAAGTAGCACTGCTAGCATAATCCGTATATTTTCTTGTCTTAATACTAATAGCACAATTTTAGAATAATAATACCGCAGAGAGAGTATTCAGCTTGGCAGCTTTAAAAAATGTGAGTGTTGCGCTGGAATCCCCTGGAATGGAGTACACTTCCATCCATTAGTGACACACCACTTACACTGCTAATCAGTTGTTGTTTTGCACCTGTCTTTCACAAATTCCATGAAAAGTTCACCGTTTCTGTAGTGAATGTGAAAGAACTCAGAGACTTTTCTAATATATGCCGTTCCTGGAAGATTAGGGTCATTAACTGTTTTCCAGTAGTTTCATGTAATCCTTGTTAAAAACGAACTGTTCATCTTAATAAATATATTAAAATAAAGAAATAAATTCCCCTAGGGCTTAAGCACCATCTAAGCGATATACAACTTCATCAATGACTCTGAAAGCATATTCTTCTTTATCTGGCTTTGATATGTTCTTCAAACTCATTTAGTGTCATCTTAGCAATATCTTCATCAGTCACTCCGTCAAACAACTTGTGCCTTTCCCACTCAATAGTCCCACCATTGACAAGAGCGTCACCAGTCGCTGAGTTGCCGTTTCTCTCAGCTTCATTCATGTGGCTATCGTTTCGAGACCAATGAACTCTAACACGGTAATTCTTGCCATATCAACGTCACGAGACCCTACTTCACGTTCAAAATTCGAAACACCTACAGCCTGTCGTATGGCAGGCGAAGCGTTTCCAGATGTTTTAAAACATCACAGCACAAATTTTTGCATTCGTGATAGTGAGTCCGAAGTACTTGCAATTCAAAAACTTTATAAATGACAGATTGAAGATTTAAATTTGTTAGGGACTGTTTTTAGTGTGCTGTAATACTTTCGTTATAATACATTTCTCAAATTATGTTTTTTCAGTATGCTGAACATTCACAAGCTGTTGTTGTTCATATAAGTTGTGGGGACAACCCGTGAAACGTCTTCTTACTTAAACATGTCAACAAAAAGTACTAATAAACCAGCAATTATGGACAGTCTTTCGCTGGTGGAACTCGCATTCAAATTTAAAGTAATCATTAAGCTATACAATGAAATTAGTCAAGAAATGAATTATACAACTTGTGAAGGGGAGTCGCGCATCGTGCCTCCACCCTTAGGGCGGGGACCTGGTGCGTTACCCCCTACAACAACTGATTAAAATTGTAATTTACTGCTAATTAAACAAAAAAATCGAGAAAAACCAAAAAAATAATAAGGCATCATGAACTTGAGCAGAAACTTTTCTCATGCCTTTGGTGCATGGAGCATAGTAACAAGTGACCTATACCTTTTAAATTAGAGTGACATTCATATTGATGTTATTTTTTTTAGTTAAAGTGGACTAAAACTACAAGTATTTGTGGCATTTGGCATTTAAAATTGGTCTAAAAACAATCCATGAAAAGGGACTGCTGTATACAGTAATTAACATTTTATTATACCTCTTTTCAGTTGGATAAAATGAAAACATCCATAACATAATGTATCATCTGTATTGTGTGGGTGCTGAATTGTCATGCCATGTAGCGATCATTTCCTGATTAAAATAGAGGTATTATAAACAATCCGTGGTAAGACAAAGTCACATTTTGATTCTCAACTTAATCAGACATTGCTGTTGGATATATTTTACAAGACGCCCCCTAAGACGGTTTTTTTGGGGGGTGGGGCGTCTTCTTCAATATAGAGTACAACATAAATAATTATTAAAATCACGAGGAACGGAAATCATAACAACATTTGATCGCTCGCAGTTTATTAAAATAAACAAAATTACATACTCACAGTTCGGAAATCGGTTCACTCTGAATAAAAAAAAACAAAAGAATTACAGTTCGGAAATCAGTTCAACTAAGCTTTAGCACAATTTCGGATCGAAATCCACCATTAAAAAGAGTTTGCAATCTTCCAACTACAACCGTTCATTATTACGAAATGAATATTGACGCCATTCAACCTTAATAATAATATAAAAGCAGTGAAAAATGGTAACTTAACAATGATTGGATCCTTTTCCGTTGCAAAGTTGCTTGCTCCAGCAGAAATCGCTCCAGAGGCTGAAATACTGTGAGAGATCTTTTCTATTGGCGTTGTAAGCGGTCTCAGCGCAAAGCGACGATGTCTATTTGTTTCGGTTCTCTCTCCTGAAAAACTGCTCCTTTAGGAGCGACCAAATCTTGGAAAAGAAATGACCAAAATTCATTATTTATTTACTTCATGATTGATTTTAATTGTATCGAATGATTATTTAACTTCTTTTATTTTTGATTTTTATTGTATCATTTCCGAACTGATTTGTTTTTATTAGAGTGAACAGATTGCCGAATTAACTAAGTGGTAAGTATTTTTGATTTCGGAGTGATCAAATGTTGTTATGATATTTGTTTATTTTAATAAACCGCTCCTTTCGGAGCGATCAAATGTTGTTATGATTTCCGTTCCTCGTGATTTAATTATCTATGTTGTACTCTATATTGAAGAAGACGCCCCACCCCCCCAAAAAACCGTCTTAGGGGGCGTCTTGTAAAATATATCCATTGCTGTTTTGTATGTATCCGATGTCTGCTAATAATTTTTATTATTATTGTTATTATTATCATTACTGTTACCATTATTGTTATTTTTATTATGGTAACGAATATTCAGTTTCCTTGAGGTCATGGTTCAAACCCCGTTAGTGGACTCGGATTTTTTCCGCGTTCCTGCTAACCTATTGCCAAATAATAACCTTTTCTGTAATGATTATTACTGTTTATTCATTATCATTTACAGACCAGCGCATTCACCTTCACACGTGAGTCGCACAGCGACAACTTGTCACAAAAGACCAACTCACCAAACTTCCTACCACAATCGTCAACACTTATTTGTGCAATTATTGACTTGTATTCAGTGGAAACTTGGCTTTCAGTTGCAAATCTAAATTTGAAAGCATCTTTT
>JANCMA020145185.1:0-14195 GCA_024336925.2 Zoanthus solanderi
GCTAAATTTTCAATTTCAAGGAGTTTTCAAGGACTCAAAGCATTTTCAAGGACTTTTCCAGGCCTGTGCGAACCATGTAGCACCAACTGAAACTGAGTCAGTTTAAATACAAAAGCTACAATCATGAGTCAAATGCTTCTGCAGGTTTTGATTTGTGTTTAAAACTGATGAAATTTTTTCCACAAAATTTTAGACGTTTTCCAGGAATTCCAGGAGTAGTGAGTACCATACAATTCTTGTGATTGGGTTAGTATCCCGTTTATTACCAATGAAATAATGAAACGTCAGCCAAGCCTAAAAGCAATCCAGGGTTCAAGGAGATTCGAACCCAGAACCTCTACGATACCAGTTAGCCACTCTTACCAACTGAGCCCTGAAGCCACAGCTGTTGTGACCATTAATTGTACATACACAAAGTATCTATTTAATTTGCACAATACAATCGTTAAAATTGTTATCAAGGATGGTTAAAATGTAATTATAGATTTGTGTCACATTCAAAAGTTTTTTAAATATCTATAAAAATTACTTTATAAGTATCAATATTTTTAAATCGGAAAAAATCATAGTATTTACAAATTAGTATAATGCAATAACAATGACTGTTTACTTTTTTAAATGTTTATTGATTGATTAATTGACTGACTGACCGACTGATTGATTGATTTATTGATTGATCAATTGATTGATTGATTGGTTGATAAGTTTCTACCTCAAGGGCCAGGAACACACAACAGAGCATGACTCCAGATTTAAAGCGCGTCCGAATTACATAACAATTCATGAATTAAAGTGAACACAAGTATAAATTAGATAAAATGTATATTCGTCCAAAAAAGACAATTTAAAAAAAATAGAAGCAAAAAACAGATCAAAGCGTTTATAAAAGGCAAAGAAAATATCCAAATATATTTAGTAGCACTATGAGGGAACTGTAAGTAAATTATGAGAGGTAAAATATTTCGGGCATACGGTTTTCAAGCTAATTTTAGTGTCCGGACAGAAACAATTTAACAAAGGTGCCATATATTTCTTACACAGTTCGAACTTAAAATTTGCTATTGAGAGCGAAGAGCGAGTAATGGGGATAATGTGTTCCTGAGACTTGGTATAAAATTGAAATATGAGTTTTGAAATAGCTTGGTCTTTCAAGTACCATATCTGCACCATAATATACATAAATTTTGTTGTGTATGAAAACTGTCCTTGCGGTAAGGTGCCAAGTGGAAACAAAGTTAGGACTTTACATAATTTATTTTATGGCGGTTAAAAAATCTAAATAAAACTATACCAGAAGAGTATTATTAATTTCTACATTAATCTTTTCAGTCCCAGTCAGTTATCTACACCCAACTTCTCCTTACATACCACATAAAAAATAAGATATGTGGTAATAAGAAATTGAGCATTGATCAAACAAGGCAAAGTATTGAAGATTGAAATTAAAATTCTCTTAAAGTTGTTCAATGATAAGTAAGGACTCAAGTTGGGAGAATTTAACAATACAACTGGGCTTGAAAGGGTTAAAGAAATAAATACAGGGAAAAGTATTTAAATATTAAATAACATAAAAATTTATGTAAAAAAGATAATGAAGGACTGCTAATGGAGAAAATTTAACCTTTATATGACTCAAGGATTGATGTTTTCAGTAAATCTTTAAAAATTAACACGCTAGGTGTCTTTTTATCTTGTTATCAACAGAACTCCATAAGCCTTGACACCAGCAAAGCTTGATAGAAAACGTTAAATGTTAGAATAACCATTAACTGAGTCAAGAATAGACATAGAACTTACCTTCAAAATCTCAGCCTATATATTCAACGCAATATAAAAACTAACATATATAATTAACAATCATAGAAAATATACAGAGTTATAAAATATTCTAAGCGCAACTGACAAATTAATTGTAACAATATTTAATTACCAATCTAATAGCAAAGAACAATACTAATTCAGGATAATTGGATAATATCCGGGATCTTTTCCCGTAATAAGCCTTTTGAAGTTAGAGGTCACGTGACCACACTCACCTTAAATTAATTAGATATGACAAAATGAAGTTCAGAAATCGAAAGAGCAGGTTAACATTAGTTAGAATTCATAGTTTCAAGTCTCAAAAATGACAGAAAATATAAATATAGTTGACAGTGGTGGTGGAGATCCAGTCATACAAATCCTTAGAAAATATCCTATTTTCTGTAGCTTGCCACTTTTTACATATTTGAATAAATATTTGAAACTTTGCCATTTTACTAAAGTCAACCTGTTCTTTCCATTTCTGGATACCATTTTGTCATAGCTGATCGATTTAAGGTGGCTGTGGTCACGTAACCACCACCTGTAACCAGTCGATTCAGGAGAGCAGTGCCGAAAGATTCCTATTCATCGTTCGCAACTCGAACATTTTTTTTACCAAATACAAGTCGGATGAAAAATGCTTAGCACTGTTTAGTTTTACGTACCTCAAATTTCTTATCATTTTTTGCAGTCATCATGGTCTTGATAGTGGGCCATTCGACGGTTGTACCAACAAGTGATAGACTTATCAATGGGATGATGACGCATATAAACCACAATAAATGCAGCCCTGTTAGGGGTGGGGGCAGGAGAACAATATACGACAGGACCATAACAAAGGAAAGCATCAGTTGACACGACAGCATGTAAGTGAAACAGTTTCTCATACCACAGCAGATTTGTCTTGCCTAAAATAAAACCCAAAAGAACTACAATCATTAATCAACATCACTTTTAGTATTGTTCATCGTACTTTAATCATACTAACAGAATAATTCATTCAAGTGCTGAAAACGGGATGAGGTGCATGGCGTCCGTATAATGAAATTGTAACACATATCAAGTTTTAAAACTTACTTCTTGCAATAAAACCATAAATTTGAAGTTGACATCTCGATGAAATGCGAGTGAACAAGGAAGACCATTTAACAGTGAGCTCAGCTCCAACGGAGAAAGTTCTGCAAGTACAAACGGCAAATTTTACCTTGTGAAAAAGCACATTACGGCTATAAGACCAGAAATCTATCAGTTTTTAGTTGCCTGCATCACGCGCTGGAGGGCACAAAATGACAGAAAAAGCTTCTTGCATAATTTAAACAAGTACAAATCTAATTCTAAACTTTGAAAATTGAAATCAATTCAAACTAAAAATCATAGTTACGATGAAATGGTTTCACTGTCTACCTTGACAAGCTTTAAATATAATAATACGAACAACTTTCAAGAGCCACACAGCTATGATAGATTTTGATACACTGTAGGCCTTTCGACCTAATCGGTCCTTCTCAATCGATCAATCATTCATTTATTAATGTTAAATAAACCATTTACAGATATAAGTTGTATAAATCAGGCTTACTATTAGTCTGTTTTAAAATATAAATCAACAGATGCCATTGGCTGTCTAATCTGCCATTAGCTTTTGCCTTAAAATATGATTTACATCTAACGTAAAACTCTTGAGGTGTCCCTGATAATCTGACAGTGCTAGGAAGACTGTTAAAAACGTTTGAAGCACTGTATTTAAAAGTTGATTGAGTCGCTACCGTACTTTGAATACTTATCAAATAATAAACTGGAACCTTTTAAATGCATTACTATTGTACAGTCATCACTGACCTTCTTCAGTCTCACCAGACTCCTCGTCTCGATTTCGGTGAAGTTTGTCTCTTACGTGGTCTCGGCCCAACAAAGGCGTTCCTGAACGGAAGTCTTTTGGCAGTCCTTTAAGACAGACTTGAGGGAATAGCGGCTCGATAGCAATACTGTGTTGACAGATCAGAAAAGATGGGAATAAATAATGGACAAATAATTGACCAATTGAGAGAGAGAAATCTCAGAAAACTTAGGTTAAACTGTAAGCTCTAAAAGGGGAAATATGGATACGTGAGTTAGTCGTGCCTTCATTGCGTAGTAAATACAAGGGCTGTATAATTATTTCAAACGTCCCGGTTTCGTATCACGTTTAATTTTGAATTTTCGTCAAACAGCTATATTGAATTTACTGAATCGACTGCTTATAGCTGAAAACGAAAATCGTCCCAGAGCCAAAAGCCGCGTTACTTAACTCACAATAATACATAATGCCTTGCTGATGAGGTTTAAACAGCTCTTTATGGTAGATCTAAGATGCAGTCTTAGTACCCACTTGGTTACTTAAAGTTAATTACTAGCACGTATGTGCTATCTATACTTGGTGCTTATTATTCAAGACACATCCCACAAGCATTATACTATCACTATTACTTATCATCAAAGGAACATTTTCTGGCAATAAATGAGAACATTAAAAACTCTGAATTCTGCACTGAGGCACTCTGTTTATTAAGTAGAATAAAGTTCTCCATCTGCGTTTTAGTTTCGAAAAATTCACTTAATCTTGATATCAGATAACGGAATATTTTTCTACGGGTCCAGAAACGCAAAAACATTAAGAGTTGAAGAAGGGGAAATTGGGGTTTCTGTTAAAATTGCAGAGTCAAAATTTTACCTAACGGCCGAATAAACCAACTTGTGTATCTCAAAGAAATATTAATCCAAACTCAACTATGTCGACTAAAGAACTTGTTTTACTCAAAGAAATATCAATCCAAACTACCTTAGGTCAGCTTGTGCGAATATATCAGTATTGCTGCAGTTAAGCGAGCTCCCAGCACAGTTCACCACCTCGCCATTCTCTTGCATGATTGCTATCATTTCTTTAACGGCTGAAATAACAAGAAACATAGTATAAGAACAACGACAAAGAAGGAAAAAGCAAAAATAACAACGTAAAATGAGATCTTAAAATATCTAAATGTAAAAGTTAAAACTATTTCGAAATAAAATAAACTCAGAGTTTACTATGAAGATGATCTTAATGATCAAAAACGTTTAGGTTTATCTTACAATAGTTTTAACTTTTACCTTTAATGTGTTTTAAAATTTTAATAAAGCGGATTTATGACCTGTAAATGAGATCGCATACAATAAATATATTACATTAAAGAGCATTTCATTATTTCTGAATGATGGAATTGTTTTATACTTGGGTAATAACATCATAAATGGAATGTTGTTTCGGTGTTTCTAAAGAAACTTTAACAAAAAGAATTTTGGAACTGACGTTTAGGATTATAATCCGTCGGAGTGAAAGTGCGGGACATAAATAAAGAGGTGGTTAGATAACGATGCAAAGCAAGATAAAGCAATGAGATGGATACGTAAAAAACAAAAGGAAATAAAAGGATAGAGATGTGTGAGAAAAAAATATGTTAAAAAGACACAAAAGTTCCGAGACAATAGAAGGTTAATAGAACTTGAAATGTTCATTTATCCCGTGGGGATAAAGAGTGCCCAAAGCGGGAATGAGTCAATGATACCGTTGACATGTAGGTAATGATATCGTTGACACGCAGGTAATGATATCGTTGACATGTAGGTAATGATATCGTTAAAGGTAATGATGATAGCAGTGACGTAGATAATGGTAACGATACAGATTGTGCTAATAACATAGATGATGACATTGAAGATTGCAAAACTGCTTGAAAAATGGAAAGTTGAAGGGCAAATGAATGGGTGTATAGAGGAAGGTCATTTGAAGGACGCTATCACAACAGTTTACTTTCCAGCAGAGGAAAAATACTCAAACTCAAAGATAATAATTTTTCCCGCTTTATAACCCGATTAATTTTCACGCCACGAGCCAGTCAGCTCCTGAACATCAAAAGTTTGATTTACAATATGTAAAAAATATTTCCCACAGAATGAAAAAGGTAAACCATTTAGGTTGATAAACTGACCAGAAGGGGTACAGTCCGTGAAAAGTGGCACCAGTAATGGCACATTATCAATGTCCTGAAGATGAGGGCGGATGTTTTGAATTCCACGTGGAAGCTTAGCCTGCGAACGAAACACAATGTATATTAAAACGTGCTACGTTCTACGCCTTCACAAAAAAATTCAACACTGAGCTCAAAACACTTCAATCAACACAACTTGCATATTTTCCATTTTAGGCACAGTATTGAGAACTAAAGAAATGAAAACAAAGACACAACTGCAACCTACTCTGTTTGAAAAGAACCAATAATCATCAGCAGCTGAAACATGGCTACTGGCGAGACCTTCAGAGTCCGTATTTACATACTCTTCTCTGCTTTCCTTTTTTGTTGCAGCTGCAATTTGACAATCAAAGAAAACTGTGAATTTGTTGTGGATATATTCAATGTAAGGTGGGTGTCGTTGGTACAGTTGGTAAGATCTCTGCCTTCCGACCTTAAGGTCCCCGGTTCGATCCCCAGCTATGCCAACTTTCGAATATTTGTGCAATCTTCTTTTCCACCTAAGCTAACTCAGCTGGCCATCCTTCCAGGGAAAGTAAATGACTACCAGCGTCTGCTGGGAGCTAACCAGAGATGGATTTGCGTCCTGTCCCGCGGGGTTAAAGATTCTCATCCGCTTAATACTACAGCAACCGGCTACATTGGCCCCTTGGCTCGTTACCAATTTAGCTAGCTTTAAGCCACATTAACTTTAAATGAGTTGTGGAGATAACTAAATTCCTGTACTAAAACATACTTTTTGATCCTCTTCAAATTCACTCGAAAAAGGCTAACTGTTTTATAAACCGCCCTGTGAGTGTGGATGATCGACGAGCAGACGTCTCAATGAATAAAAAATTCTTCAAATTTAAAGTCGTCACTTCAAGTCACACCTTGAGTTTAACTGCTGACTGTGAAAGGTATTTAAAAAAATTATCTTTAATAGTTGTGGCATTACTTCGTAAATTTGTTAGATGCGTTCCAAAAAAAATTTGGAAAATTAACGTCAATTGGTCTTCAGTTAGCATATCGATTTGTTTACATCTGAGTGAGTGACAAATTTGCATATTTTAACACCTAGCAATTGTGTTTCCACCTCCACGTACTATCAACCACTAAAAGGCATCCGATGTCCACTCTGTAAAAAGGTTTAAATAAAAATTAATAAACTAATTACAAAAATTTTTGTTTGTTTCGTTTTTTCGATCAACGCAACCTAAGACTGCCAGATTTCTATGTTACATGTAAATAAAGTTCTTAAGACAGTCATCCCCATCTCCTTACTTCTTCTTGGTGTCTCTTCTTTCGCATCAACCCAGCTGACATGTCTTGGCGAGATGTCCTCATTGTCTTGTTGGGTTCCCTGGTCAGTTTGTTCATCACCAGCTGTAAACTCCCCAATACTCCCACCAATGCGTTCCGAAGATGTTGCAGAACTAGTCCCTTCAGGGAGGCCACCGTGATCACTTAGGGATATGTGGCAATTCCATCCTGTCTCAAGGCCCATTCTCTCGGCAAATACCTTAAACACAGAATAGCTCAGTTCAAATAGAGCAACAACATCAATATTTTCTATAAACAAACTGCAACACTAGTTTGGATCACTACAAGAATGTGTAAAATGATTTGAGCTGAAGAACTTCTCACTGCTGCCTAGCTTTAACGTCTAAGACACAATCTACTCCTTATACGTTTTCGCTAATACGTTTTTTTCTTTGAAGGATACAGCTGAAATCACGGCATTTTCCACTTTGATGTTTAATGCACCTGTCAATTGAAACCCCCACATCCCCTTCTTCGGGCCTGGGTCGGGGATAGTGGGGGTATGGAAGCTCTATTGAACAAAATTGTTGCCAAAGGGGGGTGGGGTTATTGACAACTATTGAACCTCCACCTCGACATACAGTAGTTGCAATGACATTTAGTTGTTTTTCTTCGTTGTTATATCTGCCATGATTGAAACTGGAACAAATACAATGTAACTGCCATAATTAACTATCTGAACATCTGATCAGATCAGTTACCTAAGCGAACATTTTGAGTTAGATACTTGATAGCTTTTTAATTGGTGAGGTGTTCAATACAGTTTGGTTATGACATCGGGTTACTCTGCCTGGGAGTCCACCCTGTATACCCATGATGCCATACACCCGTTTGTTGCAAAATGCATGGCACTTCAGTAATATGCTTCCATAGATACAACATCCAACAACAAAGTTAAGGTTCATATTTTGATTGAAAGACAAACATTGAAGTCACACATTCTTGACCTTGTAGCCCTAGTAGATGGTTAAATTACACTTAAATTTCATCAGACAAACAGGTTTGTTTGAATTTTTTTTTCAAATCATTGTATTTGCAAGATTGGAACAAATAAGATTGGGTCTCAGACAATGCCAAAGAAGAATTGTAAAGAAAAAGATTCTATAGAAGAATTCTAAAGAAGAACTATGAAAAAGAACTGTTAAGTAGAATTCCGAAACTGTCATTTTTATTGGGCTTCCGTAGGAAAGTACGAGTCTTAAAATACCCTCTGTTTTTCTTCTTTTTTGGTCGCCAAAATGGGGGTCATGGTCCCAGGTGTTCCTAGCCCAGCCTTCGAAAACTGGGTTCTAGAAATGCGAAGGTAATGTGTTCATTCAGACTATTTGTCGATCTTCTCGAACGACAAAATGCTGTGTCTCGCGAAGAAAGTTTTGGAAAGAATCATGCCCTTTTCTATTATCATTTTGCTTGGCAGAAACTTCTGATACCGTGTATAGACTTTATAATAATCCAAAAATGAAAAGCAACTTTAAAAAAATCAAAAAAGTAAGGTGCAGCCGCTTGCTAACAGAAAGGAAAAGAAAGATCTAGGAAGAGATAGTAAAATGTTCGACAACTTCAAAACTACTCCTTCCCTAACTTAATGCCAGCAAAAAATAAAAAATATAGCAATCTTAATGCCGCCGCCAAGAAACTTAAAAAAGTGCAAAAAACTTACGTCCTAAGGTTGCTGGCTACTTTAAAAATAGCTTTTCTGATACTAGGATTTTCTTAAAGGAAACTTTACGCTAATTCCAAATCTGAAAAGTAAAATTTGGTTTCCCTATAGTTCGCTTTCCACATAATTGCCACTTCAAAGCAAAAACTGTACTACCCTAGTAACAGCTAAAATGAAGGTCGGTGAACCAACTGTATGATATCAAATTAATTGGTATTTTTAACAAAAATAATGATGAAGAAAGACTGATTTTTCAAATCTCAGTCTTTTTGTACCCTCAGAAAAGTATCCCAATTTCGAACAAAAAATGCACACAAAAGTCTATATTTGTAAATATTCAAGCTGAATTGTTACAAAAGTTTAAAATAATGTAGATTTTTAGACGTTTTATCAAATAAGCAAAGCTCAGGGTCCCATGCGAACTTGAGGGTTTTGTCCTGTTAAAGTTCAAAACCTGGAACGTGTATGATTAATATAATTCGTATTTATTCAGAAGTTTCCGTGCGCACGATAGTAAGCTCAAATATATATCGAAAGTTAAACTAGGCAAAACGCTTGCAAACGGTAGTACTGAACTCTATCAGACTATAGAAAAAAAATTAGCAACGCTCATCTAAAGAAGCCCGAGTTAACGCCACAAGTGGCGTCTAGTTTGAAATAGTTTACTTGATAGAAACTTTTTCCATGGACCCGTGATCTTGGGGGAAACGACGCTATTGACGCGTTTGGACTGAAAATTTGGTCCTACGGGGTGGGGGTTTTGCTCACATTTGACTTCAGACTATGTAAAATCCCCCACCCTGGCCCAAGGGGGGTAGGTGGGGGTTTCAATTGACTGGTGTATAATCCTAAGTACAACGTATTTCTTTGATTCATCACTATCGTTTAAATGAAATTCATTGAGGTATTTCCCCAAGTTTTACAAGCTTCACTCACCCTACTTCTTAGTTCGTTCTCAGACGAAAACTGTACAAAGCGCACGCCTGCTGTATTCAGATCTTCCACAAATGGGATGATATCCTAAATAAAGATAAACGCTAATCAGTTAACAATGCTAGTTAATTTGTAATATATATTCGTCCGATTGAATCCACTTCTAAATGAGTCGTAAAAAAAAGTAAAACAAAATGAAAAAGAAGTCATACCATCTCCGTGAGATATATCTGAATTTCAAAACTTCTCGAGTGTGTCGAGGGACCGATTACTCTTTTTAAGAAAAATATTTTTATTTGCCAGAATAAATTTTTATCTACCATAATAGTGTTTGCCGTGGGCAAGATGTTATTCCTGAGTGTATACTTTATATCCACTGTTAGTGGTTACAAGGACAATCTTGACTAAGAATTAACAGTGACTGAAAATTGTCAAGAGCAAAAGAAAATATTGTAACCCAACGAAACTCCACTTAAGTAAGCTAAGTAAGAAATAAAACAGAAATTAAAAGAACTGAATGTCAGTGCTGTAAAAGGAGCTTCTGATTAAAATACTCAAACGTTTTCAGCGATTAAACAATTTCACTCCAAACGTATTGACAAAAAAATGTTATTAAAAGATGATGTTATATAGTGCACCTTCTTGGCTTGGTATTGAAGGCTGACCATCCCGATGAAAACTTGTCCTCCAATTAACCTACAGAGGCAAATCAAAGCAGAGACCTTGCACCAACAAGCATTAATAGACAAAACCAAATTATTGGAAATTTTTTCATTCCTTGGAAGTGATGCTACTACCCTTTACAACGCAGCGTAAAGATACAGAAGCTTTGATTGCGTTACCTTTGGAAGCTTTCAATATCTTCTACTGTTCCATCTCTGATCAACAAATGATCCATTTTCTTCTGACTATCGATGTCAGGCTTGATGCTTTGATCATCCTAAGGACAACACATTGATCATCACACTCCCAAGAGAAACACAATCTATACAACCACACCAGATTACACAACATTTATTAAAATTTTTGTTCACCTTGCTATTAAAAAAACAAAAATGGAAGGCATTTCATTGCGTTCAACCGATGGGGTGCTAAAAGAAAGACAAGACTTGGTATAACGTAGCAGTAAATTGATCAGTTTAGTTGCTTTAAGCAATATAATCTTTTGATCTCGTAACTCAGTGCTTCATACTTCATCTGGAATGTAGAAACCACATTTAGGTAATTCCGGTCGGTGGAATCATGCCTGAACCAAGGCTGGTTTGTTTAAAAGCTGGTGAACTTCTCCCATGTAAAGGTAAATTTTAAAACAATTTACAAAGCAGGCAATACCCAGACTCTACATAGAATGAAGGGGTTGAATTCGGAATAGAGTCAAGGGAAACTAGAGATATGGCCACAAATCCAGAATCCAAGAGCCCTATTGGTCCCACCAGGAAGTCTCTTTGCAAAACTATGTTCGAGTTATAATCTTTACACTCTATTTTATTCAACTACAAAAAAAACAAAACAATTAAACTGCATAATTACATAGACTTGTTCATTTAATCATTTTTCACATATTCTTTTGAAGCAAAAGAAGTACCCAGTGAAGTTTGAATCAATTGATATTCTTGTTCTTATTGTTAATGTATTTCTTTAGCAAATGAACTTACAACAGATTTCTCTAAATCCTCCTCTTCCTCAGAGATGTTTGATACCCCGCTGGAATTAAAAAAGACCTGATCACCATTCATACGAATTCGAGTATACTTTCCTGATTCTCTTTGAATAGATACTTTGGATATTTACTTAAATTAAGAAAAAGCTTTACCACTTTACCAACAGATTTCCTATAGATGTTCTCTGCCAGCTCAAGGAATAGTTACCTTACTTTGAAAACACATTTTCACTCGCTTTTAAAAACCAATGCCTAATTACAAATTTTCAAAATCAGTTGATTAGAAACCGTTGCTTTTCCCAATGATTTTCACAGCATTACTTTGCAAATATGAAAGTTTTGTAAAAGATAATAAAGCTGACATCAAGTGAATCGTTAACGTGGGTTTCAAGAATATTCTCCAGTTTGAGGGAGGGCATGGTTGGCGCAGTTAGTAAGATCTCTGTCTTTGGACCACAAGGTCCCAGTTTTGCACATAAGCTAAGTCAGCTTTCCATCTTTCCGGGGTATAGGTAAATGAATATCAGCGTGTGCTGAGAGCTAACCTGCGATGGATTAGTGTCCCGTCCAGAGGGAGTCAAAGATACATATGCTTAACACTAAAGAAACCGGAGATAAGCGCCGGCTCCATGGGCCACTTGGTTCGTAAACGCTTTAGCTCTTTTGAGGTTAAACCAGATTTTTACTAGCCACATAAGTACATGAAAAAAGTAAGTGAAGAGGAAGAGGTAATAAGACGAAATACATATTATTTTTGATGCTTTTGTTTTTTCCTTTTTTTTACAGGGAAAAGTAAATTGTTCACACAGGGCCGCAAACCTTGCAGTATCGCTGTCACTGTATGTCCAGTTAGTTGCCAGTGATGGTATATCGAGGTACACGTCACCATGACAGTTCAAGGGCATCTGATAACAAAGTCAAATGGTTCAAATCGTTAACTTTTAACTCTGCTTAAAGATGTACTGAAGAAAAAACAAATCACCACTCTTTCTCTAGATTTCCACAGACATCTACTGATCTAGTAAATACATGTTAAGATACCAACTGCATTTTAGTTTGTTCCAAGGCTGCTACCAAAATCCACTCCCAGGTACATCAACGGATGATAAATTTTGTCAAATTCCCTCCATTAGACCATATAATCTTTTGTTAAAAAGTTATAATCATTTGTTAAAATCTCGCCTCTCCCAGGGCAAGGCAGTTCTATCAAATCCCAATCCTTTGCCCGCCATCCACCACGGGCATAACATTGATAGATCCATAATCTATATACGGTGGAAAGGAAAGAATTAAATGAATATTTCTTGGGAGTCTACATGAATGAAACAGATAATCACTCAAGCACTTTCAACAGCAAAAAGAAGGCAGTCAATGTTTTACCAAGCATCTTAAAAGATTAAATCGTTTTATTTCTTTTCATTTCTACTCAGAGACTCTAATTCGTTCAAAGATACATACAAGGTTTTGTTAATCAAGCCTAGGATAACAATAAGAACGTCTACCTTAGTGATCGGCCGATACGACAACGCTACAGAATAAGCAGACATGTTTGTTCTTTGATAAAAATCCAAGATCTTCTTCCTAATGAAACAGAAAGGTAAAAATGACAATAGATAATGAACAACAAGTTAAGCAACTTAGTCTGTTTTGTTGACAGAGAAAATTAATGGAGAAGGGTTCACTTTTCATTGAATGACTTGAATGATTTGAGGGGCTGATTCCAATTTTCGTTAAATATCACTTACAAAATCATAAATCAAATAAAAACAAATCAAATAAAGTTGCTCTATTGAAGGGCTAACTGCAACACTTCTGTAGAAACTCCACTTTGTTAAATTACGTACGCCAAAGTCCACAGAATTCCCAACTATGAAAATTATGCAACATAATATTCCATTTACAACACAACAAGCTGTAAAAATGAATCTCTGCATATCAATAGTCAAGCATATCAGGAGATTGAAATTTACTAAAAAAATAAAAAGTTCTAACTAGATTGTGATAACGAGCCAGTAAGCTAATTCTCTCGAGGGATGGTGCATCTTTTTTGTTTGTTTTACTTACCTCTCATAGCCTGTCAACATGCACAGATCTTTACCATCCCAGAAGTCACTGCAGGCATCCATCACCATATCAGCCGATCCTTGGGTTAGCAACTGAAATGATCCTGCGGCGAAACTCGAACAATTGGCTTTTTGCGGCTACTGCCAGTTGGCAATATCCACTATGCTATCGTGTTTAAGTGTCCGTAAATGAGTGAGGAACCACAGGAAGCACAAGTAACATTGAGCTAGCTGACCATTTTTTAAGCACAATTAAAATCATTTTTTCATGGTTAGATGATTATGTTAGTAAATGTTTGTGTAAATTTTAACTGAGTCAGACATTGTATTAATGAAATATCAAAATATTAATAACAAACAAATAAAAAATGAAAAATCAACTATTTAATTATTTGACTAATTCATATTTTTTAAAACGTTTGAGCTCTACTGACCATTTTCAACATTCTCCTTAAGGAATTGTTTTTTAAGCACGATGGAAAATCATTTTTATTGGTTAGATGATTATGTTAGCAAATGTTTCTGTTAAATTTTAAAATCAGTCATTGTATTATTGAAACATTAAAATATTAATAACAAACAAATAAAAAATGAAAAAATCAATTATTTAATATTAATAACTCCACTAATTCGTATTCTTTACAAAGTTTGAGCTCTACTGATCATTTTTAACATTCTCCTTAGAGCTTAAAGCAATGTTAGCTTTATTACAGGCGTTAAATTTCTTG
>JANCMA020145287.1:0-14193 GCA_024336925.2 Zoanthus solanderi
TCAGAAAAATTTTGAAAGGTATAGAAAGGAATAACAGTATAAGAAAAACAAAAACAACTGTCCTTAACCACCAACAACTGCAACCCGATGCTGTTCCAGAAGTACCATATATATATATATATCAACAGTCATTGTTAAAAAGATTAAGAATTTATACACCTTAGGAGTGTGGAATTTAAAATAAAAAAACAAAGTTTATTATCCAAATTGTTTGCACAGAAGAGTTTCTATGTACAATGTTAAGTTGAAATATCACAACTATTACTCTAAATATTAGGTTACTTCTTGCAAATGTATGTATACTAAAACTAAAAGGAGGAGAAATGTGACTGAGGAATAAACACAATTTATACAAAGAACAGTGTACTCTAATTAATGAAATTGGGTATTGCAAAAGAATAGCATGATGTCAAATCATGGAGAAAAGTTTACCAAACTTCAAATGTACATAAAAGAAGGCATCAATTTCACTATTAACTTATAATCTTCCAAAATACACACAACTCCTGAGCTCAGTGGTAGAGCCAAAGTTTTGTACATGCTGCGAGATTCTGTCTCGATTTGTCAATGTTCAAACAACTATTAATGCTAAACACAGGGTGCACTTTATAAATGAAAAGATTTGCATAGTTTAGAAAATGCATAGTTTTGCATTTTCAGTTTTATCTCGGATAAGTTTATATATGAACTGTCTGAGTATATGACAAAAGCAAAGTCTTTGACAAACACTTTACTACCGCTTGACGTCACTTTTGTTTTGAATAAGCTTAAACAGTTTGTTCTGCAAAATATGCTAAGTGCTTTCAATTACAAAAGCCACTGAGAAAATAAAAGAATAATTATCTTTATCAGTTTGTATCAAAACTTAAGTATTTGAAATCAAAGAATTTATTCATGGATATTAAGTGGACGGATGTTGCTGTAAAATCCAGACCAATTAGACAAAGAAGAGTCTGTGTTCCTTGTAAGCTTATCTCGTAAATAAAAAAACACCATGGAAATTATTTGGCGACAGTCAATATTGCGTATTAGCAACCCATACAACGTAAAAATGAAATATATTTTGGCTTTTAATAAAAGAATGTTGACATTTAATGAAAAATTCTAAATAAATAACTTTAATTTTTGAATGAGTCTTTCTTCCTCATAAAATTCCTGCTATCGCAGCAGTTTACATGACATGTGTCAGCCGTGTTGTATTTCACATTTTATAAATACCATTGCAACTCGTTCATGCATTACTACTAAAAAAACGTACTCTCTGACTTTCAAAAAAATCATAAAAAAGGGAAAATTAATCTTAAAAGACAGCAATTAAATTTCACCTGACTCTCGCGACAAATATGATAAATTTTCTTATTCAGCGTGAGAAACTTTTAGGCTGTCCCAGACATTGGGTGTATTCCAACGGGTCAAGGGTTCTGCCAACTTCACGCCAAGTTCTCTCAGCTTGCACGCAGCTGGTTTTTCCCCGATCACAGCCCTCAAAAACTTATGCAAATCTTCAATCGTTTAATGTACAACGTATCGCAAATCGGTAGTCACAATCACGCTATGGTTCAACGGTATTTTGTTCTAAAATGTTACATTAAAAGATACGCATTTTATAATATAAAAAAGAGGTCAAGATAACTTGAAATTAGCGAGCATGAAAGAATTATCCGACCTCAGCGAAATAATATTCCAAGCTTAAAAAATTATAAAATTGGTTCAAAGGCTTCAAAATATATCCAGAAATACTTTTAACTGCCAATAAATTTTAACGAGAAAACTCACCCCCGCCCGCTGAATAAATGTAAGTTGAAGTTTTTTTTTTTAATTAATTTTACCTGATGGTGGATGTTTCGTCTCATCGCTCTCAGAAAGGAGCTTCTTTTCGGCTCTGCTTTCAACTCCGCACTTCTCCATCCCGTATTGATTTTCTTCGTCGTTGTCAATCGGATCCAGATCAGAAAAAAATGTCGAAGAAGTCGTGCTTGACTCTGAAATGGTCTGTAAACAAAATATTTCAGAAACACGACTCCTATTTTGATCATTTCAAGATTACCCATTTACTGTCATCTGTCCTCGCCAATACCAAAATTAAAAACATAATTTAAAGCCAGCAAGAAAAACTGCTATAATAGCAATTATTTATGTTAGAGATTAGATGGTTAATTAAAGCGTATTTATTTTCACAGATACTGGATACCCCAAAACATAGTATCTTTAACATAAACATGGTAAAATATGAATAGTATACATATATTTAATAGAAATTGAAATAAATTTGTCGCTCTTACCTCGAAACACTCTTCGCTCCAATCCGAGCAACTGCTTCTGGATTCTCTCAACTGTTTAAGTTTTGACCTCAGAATATTTTTTTGATTAAAAGAGAAGGCTGGATGATTGGAAGTCATAGTTAAAAGCAATGATAGCTCCGTAAAAATTTCGTCTTCTCCTCCAGAGGTTCCGAAAAGCTGGACATGCAAATCCTTAAGTATGTCAAAGAGCACCCCTGCGGCTTGCCGGTTTGTCGAGTGTAACAGCGCCACAGAAACACACAACCGTTTTCTCGTGTCGCTGTCCTCAATACAATACAAGTAGCCTAACTCGGACGGGTTATTAGCTGTGCTCTCAGGCCCTCGCAGAGCTGCAAAATCTTTTTGGGCAAGCGATTCAAGATAAGTCCCAAAGAAACGAACTTCCCATGGAAGGCAGCAGTCAAGTAACAGACACATCAGATCGACTCTTTCATCGCCATCGAGTCCCTTGAACCATGTAACCACAGATTCGTTGTTAAGCATTTCAAATTTTTTTTTTTTTTTACCTTTGTTGATGCAAATGTAGAGTTTAAACAAAAAAAAAAAAACTCTACATGATTTCTCGTAATCAAATTCCTGCCACAACGCACTCTTAAGGTCAGATGGGGAATGACTGGTCTGAAGACCGCCAAAACATTTATTTGACCTCAGAACGAGGCTAACACAACTCGCTCTCGATAGCCTGGTTACCTAAATTTTTTTTCTTTCCCAAGGAAAAGTTTATAAAACGCCATACTGTCCCTGTGGTTTTTAGGGCGTTTAGTTATTACTAGAATAACAATCGATTTTCTGATCAAAATCGCTTTCACAGACCAACAAAACAACCGGTAATCAGTTGATTAAATGTTGTTCAGATATTTCTAGGTTTTGTCATTTTTTAACGCATAAAAACAACTGTCACATGATATTTGATAGCCAAGTTGTATTTTCCTAAATTCTATTCTTCAAAAAACTAAAACTTTTACTGGAAAATAGTCAAAAGTGCAGAATTGTAATCGTGATGTGTATCAATTCTTTTTTTTTAATTCTACTCAAACTCACAAAAATTACATTCAAAAACATGTACAGTTCAGGTTAGTCTGGTTAGGTGAAACAATTTTAACCCATCTATTTTCTATAATTATAATACCATGCAATGATATTATCATGAACAGAAATAGGACTACTTTGAGAAATACGATTTTCTTGATTTAATTACCTATTACCGTTGTTGTTTTCTATTGAGCTTATACGATGACAGTTTCCCAGGGATTCACACTTCGCTTCTAATCAACGAGCAAACTACAAATTTCGACTTTATTTCGGTATGTATATTATAGTAAATAAACTCCTCTGCATGTCCTGAAAATAGTTAAGTCTCGTCTAGACAGGACAGAGGATTATACGATACTAAATGATAATATTGAAAAAAAGGGAAACAAAAATTTGAACAACAATGTTCCCGTACTATTAATGGTTCAATATATTTAGAATGCTGAGTTGAAAATAATCTTTTTAAAGCAAAGAAAATAGAAAAAGGAAGGGATAACAGCAATCGATTCAGCTGCAAAATAAGTAATTATATAATTCGGAAGGATATTTAATGTTTTGTGGACATTAATATAGGACTTTTAAGTGTTTACTATTAATAAAAGTGCATTTTTAACGGGGGTGGGTCCAGGAATTTTAAAAAGGTGGGACCCAACTTCCGAATTCTAGGCCCAGTCCCGAACTCCCTCATAATCCAAACTTTAATGAACGTCTTAAATGGTTGCTACAATACATCTTGTTTACATTTTCAACAAATATTTTTATCCACATCTTGGGATAAAAATACAATTTCTGCCTAAACTGGAATAAGACGATATTAAGTTTTCGCGGCTACAGTGTAGGTTTATTGAAATAAAGTGGGCCCCTCCCCTAAGTTCTCCACTGTTTGATATCTTTTTGAAATAGTATTTTCTTTTATTTCTGGTAGAATATGGAATCGCTTTTCTCAACCTTGGACCAAGTTGAGAAAAAGAATTTAATAAGACATTGAGTCGGGAGCAACTGCTACAGTAGCAATCAAGAACAGTATACTTTTTTAGATTAAGGCCCGTTCAAATGGATCAAACATGTTGGTCAAATATTATCCAACATTGTCGGGTGGTGTAAAGGTAAAGGTTTCTTTATTTAACGTCGGTAGCTCCGTCAGTTCATAGAACTGTTATCAATGGAAGCCCACGGTACGCACTTTACCCCCTCCCTCTGTCAGTGCTCCATTTTACGGGTATTTAAAGCTACGGCTACACAGAGCAGAGCGAACGGTGTTTGATCGGTGTTGAATTGTGTTTGAATGCTGGAGTGTTCAAACGAATCCAACAACAACCAATAATGTTGAATTTCAGTACCAGGCACGAAATTATGGCATACTTTGGATCACGCGAATAAAAATATTGGACGATGTTAAATGAAAAGTTTGAACAAAGCAAACTTCATCCAACATCGTCCAACTCAGTCCAACGTCATCTAACTACCAACATGTTTGATTTTGCTGTTCAAACGGGTCAACTGATGTTGTGTCCAACAACGTTTGATAATGTTAGACTAACATGTTTGATCCGTTTGAATGAGCCTACCTATCTTTTGGTTTCGGGCCAGACGCAAAGCTTGCTACGCAGAATCGCAGGTGTTGCAGGTCACCAATTTCTCAGTTAGAAGTATGGTGATTCCATGACAGTCCGGCTAGAATTAAGAGGAATAATTCAGATGCATGGGATTGCTCATTATTAATCTTCTTTTTTGTCGATTTTTATTCATTCAAATCAATTTTTTTGTTATTATTCATTTTATTTCACAATTCTAAAAGTCATAATCTTTGTTTTCTTTTGAGGTTATTTATGATTCTATTTCTAGTAAAAAACTTTTAGTATCCGTAAGAAGCTTAGTTTCATTATTCATTATTCACTATCCCGCTTCCAGCCCCAAGTTCCAGAGTCTGTTTCGACTTTCGTTTGATCTGTGTAAGCTACAGATTTTAATAAGGGTCAAAAGATCATGAAATTGTAACACTGAAAATGAAAATCATAATTCAAGGGCCACCTGGAGCCACATTTGGAGTCTTCAAGTATTGTCAAACAACACATTTATCCGGCAATGTTAACAAGCTTTGAATATAAGTTTTTATATTTTTTCTGCTCAATTCTTTTGACTTGTGCTTTTGATCTCTACCCAATAACGCCATGCATGCGCTTAAAAATAAAAAGATAAAAACAAACCTAACAAACCAAAGCAAGCTTTTAACCTACTATTTCAATTCTGCAATAGAAACATTAAGTTAAACATTGGCCAGTGAAGCATTGGGTGATCAGTTATTTTTCCCTAAAGAAAAAGCAATTGTTCAGAATACGTCCCTTCTGTAAAATCCTTTCATGATTGTTGGCTGTCTGCAAAACTGCCAGCTCGCCGCTCAATATTAATAACTTGAAAACTTTTTAAATCGCTTAAGCGTTTTCCCTTTTAAGGGTACACCCTTAGGTCAGATGACTGCGTATCAGGCCACACGTTTTGAAGATCCAGGTCAGATATTTTTAAGATCCTTGTTGTGACGGAAAACATATTTACGTCCTCCAGCTCAGGTTAGTGGCATGCGTAGCTCGTGCTTTATTGGGTCAATGTCACTGAACATATAATTCTCGATCGTTTGTTTTGTTAGTGTACCTGACTCTGGGAGTGAGAGACATAATCTCGAATTGCGTGACTAAATGAACCGTGATCATTCGACATGATTTGGTCAATGAGATTTAACTGTCATGTTAACTGTTTGCGCCACATCATCACCTTCTTAACAACAAGCCGTCACTCACTTTGGAGACACGCAAGTGGAAACGATAACGTGCGATGAGGCTGGATATCAACTTTGCCCTAAGGCAATGTCTGCGCTGTGAGCTTTCCACGGAGTGATAGTGAATGAAGCTTTTAAATAATGATGATTGGATAGAAATTGTCTGAGACTATAACAATCTGAGAACCTTTCTGCTTTTTTAAAAAAAAGTCATGTTTCGACGTGACAGTCAAACAACCGATCATCAGTTATATTTGACACGTAAAGCCCTTGGCGCATAGGTAATTGATAAGAAAAAACAGAAAAAAGAACTTTGTTGAACGTTTCAAAATAGTGTTCTAAAATCGCTGGTTAAGAGCAGATTTTTCATTGAAGAAAGTGCGCTTATGTATAACAGTCAGTCAGAGAATGCTAACAAAACATACATTATATATACATTTCTATTATACATAATTCCTTTTTCCCGGAAAACTCGATCAAAAAAAGACTTCCTCTTTAGTTCAAACTAAACTGTCATGATGGTCTGTAATAACATTAGTTAAATACCATAATAAACAAATAACTTTTCAGTTTTGTCTTTTAAAATTCTATTAGCCTGTCGTGCAAAACTATCCGTTCGTGTTAACGTTTAGTTTACAAATTTGCTTGTACAGTCTGTAATGCTTGTATGAAATGAAAAGGCAACCCAACACTGATTTCTCAGTCCTCTTGTAAACGTTTAGCTGAGGCATTCGACCCGTTCAGTAACACTGGAGGCTTTAAAAGATGTATTCTGTTAATTGTCTTCAGCAATATAAATTTGATCAGCATCAAGTGCAACGTAGAATGATGGTGTGAGCTTTGCTCACTTCGTTACGACGTCAGATCTTTCACTGCTGTAAAGCGAAGGACCTGGGTTAGGTTCCCTATCTGGCTAAGGTTGAATATTTGTGCGTTTCCTTTCGCCACACCATCCATAGCCAGATACGTTAAGCCATTCGTACCAGCCAGTAATCCTCAATGTGAGGGGTCGGCAACATATTTTAATTGAATGAATAAATAAATAAGTAAATGAATACGTCAGAAGCGCTTTTTTTCCCTTTAGTTGGTATAAGCATATATTGAAACTTCTGCTTAAAAAAATATCTTTGTATCCTTGATAGTCTTCCGGTAAATTGTTCACACACACAAACTTACAACCACTATCTGTTTCATGCACGCATTTCATTTTAAATATCATAAAAGTATCCTTTCGAGATGCGATGTTTAGTTTTTAGATTGTTCATGTTGTTGTACCTCTTGCTTTTTACTACACTTTTTAAAAACAAACATATAGTTTCTAAAAAAGCAATATATATTCTTTTCATCCATCATATGTTTTTATAAAACTAATGTTCGTCCAAACTCTTATAAGTTGCTTGTTGCTTGTATTGAATTGCTTGACGGGCACAAACCTGATGCGAATGTAAAAAAATGAGGAAAGCCGAATAGCCCGGCGGCGGAGAAAGCCCTTAATCGGAGGGAGATCTTGGCCAGCCGCCAACGACCTGCGCCATATGGGTACGGTTGATGACCACTCCGCTAACATGACTGTCTGACAAGAGATACAAGTTTATTTTTCACAAATGTCATGCAAACAATTTTAACACTGAAGCACTGTTTTATGAACTAAAGCTTTGTTTTGATACATTCAAAGTGTTTATCTGTCAATATTATATGTCTATTGATAGTGTTTAGGGGCTTATACATTTGCAAGTTTCCTAATTCATTGATACACAACCTAGAAAATGTCTTCTTTTGTACATATGTTGGTGATTCCATTGGTGATAAACTGAAGTGGCTGTATCGCTGTGTCATTATTCAACATTCGCCACCTTGTGATTAAACAAATTGTTCTGTTGAGTGGAATGGTTTCTCTAAAGCTACACACTTTTTTGAAGAGTCATTTTTGCCAAGGCTCATTGTTTTTTTTTTCTTTTTTTGGTGATTTCATCCTTAAATTGTTCTTAAATTGTTTATATTTCTACAAGCAGTTTAAAATGATAAGAAATTAGTTAAAAATGAACGGACAAGAAACTTTTATTATTAAGACATATATCATTCAATTGGGTACAATGGTAGAAACATAATATAAAATGAAAACTGATACTGCTTCTCTTTGTGTTTTTATAGAATTACGGAAGTAAAATACTCAGCTCAGTTCAAATACAAACGCTTTTTCAGCCACAGCCTGAGCTTGTTTTTTAACTGTTTTTAATTTCTGGCCTACCTCACCCTCGTTATTTTTTGATATTCTTTGTTTTTTATAAAAAAATAAAATGTGTATAGCTTCTGAAGGCTTTAATAAAGTGATTCTCTTGCCGAAAGGAGAAAGATCACATCACGTTAAGGTCAGTTGATCGCTTTGTCAGGTCACGCGCGGTGAATGCGTGGGAGTGAAAACTAACCACCTTACCAAGTGTTGATTTCTATCTGTTTATATCTCATGTTGCAGCACCATTTATTTACTCCTAATGGCGCTCATTAAAGACCTTTGTTAAAACCAGATCAGGAATATGAAAGAGCTTTCATGGCGGCCAACTGAAACAAGCTATTGGTTTCATGTTTACGTATACAATGGAGTTACGTTAATTGGTCAGTCTTGTCATTGGTCTTGGTGCTTGTCATTTCGCCAATCGGAATATGTAGTTTTACTAAAACTACTGACAAAGCATTAATGACTCAAAAGGAAGAAATACAGTTGTAAAAGATGACATTTTTGTATTTTTTTGTTGCAAGATGTTTATCCCACCTTGGTTGTTTTTTTTATATTTTAAGTAAAACAATATTAGACATTTAAAATCACACCAAAATTTACATTTATGCAATTAGGCTAAAAGGAGGAATTCTGGTAGAGTTAAACAAAAACCGTTCTAGAGCGCAATCATTAATTGGTTGACTTGTCAAGAATCAGTGAAGGTGAGAAGTCGGCAAACTAAAAAGATTAAGATATTAATAAAGCTGTGAGTACACGGTGAATTTTTTTCTCGCGCGCGCAAATGCCGCAATACAATTTTTGCTTTTTTGTTGCGTTGCCAGCGCGAAGCAAAAATGCAGTGTGTATCAACAATGTCTCGCAAAGCAAAAAATTGTTGCAGAAAATCAAAAAGTTTTAACTTTTCTCCACAACATTTTCAGGATTGCACAATTAAAATTAGCGAAAACTAAAAATTGCATCGTCTATCATTGATGTTCACTCGCAATGCACTAATCCTATTCAAATTAGCTAAAACTTGTCAAAACCGTGACCCCCGTGATTTAATTAAGTAATTTAAATATTAAAAAAAAAAAAAACAACAACAACAAAATTGCTTTCCTTCTGTTACACTGACATGCCTGTTCTTTTTTCGTAAATCCGGCCAAACTATACAGAAGATAAGCAAACACTTTAGAAGATAAGCAGATACTTTAACTTAAATACGGGCTACAAATGTATGTCGTTTGTAAAACTCTCTGAAGAAATCTACGCTAGTTAAACGAAATGCGTAGGAGAACAACAGAACAACATTAGAACGCACAGTGCTGCTCACTAGTCTACATTTTTATAAAAAACAAACAAACAAACAAACAAACAAACAAACAAAAATTGCAATGATGATGCATCGCGTTGCGAGCGCGGGAAAAAGTGCAGCGTGTATCACCCAATCAAGCTGTATAATTGAATGAAATTATTTTACTTTCGTTTCAAACTTTTTTCATATAATAGACACTGCAATTTTTCACAGCAACAAACACTCGAAACTGCATTGCGAGCGCGAGCAAGAATTGCAGCGTGTAACCACAGCTTAACTTTGCGCCGAGTACCTAATAACTTAGTTTTTAGTGTTGATAACTAAACTCCGTCCAATCTTGTAACAGGAATTGAACAACTATAAATCAGAAACAACTATGAACTAAGGCAGAATCAGGGGCGTAGCGTGAAATTTTGAAGGTGTACGCACAGGGCGGGAATTTGGAGCGCCGAAGGCTCCTCAAACTAGAGGCGGTCTGCTTACCCAGAAATTTTTGATATTTAGGGCCTCGGAAATGCCATTTCCAACTATATCCGCGGAACCGTTTACATATAATTGGGACAAAAAATGCAGAACTTGATTGCTTATTCTTTTTTAGAGTTTTCGGTAACCTACACTGAACGAAAAAATGGATAAAAAAAATATCCAGATTTCAGCTGTACGCAAGGACATACTTACCTATACGTCCCTGCAGATAAATTTGTTTAAAGACGGGCCACCATCACTGGCATTGGGGCGGAAGCCAACGAGCAAACTGCGCGTTATAGGTTTTATACGAAACGCAAATCACAGCAGTAGCTGCTTCAAAGCAATTTTAATTTCATAATTCAAACTGAAATTTTGTACGACACAACAATTAGCAACTATCCACCAAAGGAGAGACGAATAGAAATGTTTATTCTTCGGCCATTTCAACTTGAGTGAAAATAACAAACAATAGTGGTGGATATATTCAAAGACGCGGTATATATCTAGCGCTAGGTACCGACCGTGAGAGGGACAGTTGTTTTAGTGTTTACCAAAATAATGGGATTAAAATGCACTTTATTTTCAAAGAAACAATACAATGTAAACTTTTTTCTTTTTAGCACGCGCATATCTTGCATATCTTAGCAAAGGGCGGGCATGGTTGGTGCAGTTGGTAAGATCTCTGCCTTCCGACCGCAAGGTCCCCAGTTCTATCCTGACTCTGCCGAGATTCGAATATTTATGCGACCTTCTTTTCCGCCTAAGCCAACTCAGCTTTCCATCCTTCTGGGGTAGGTAAATGAGTAACAGCGTCTGCTGGGAGCTAACCTGCGATTGATTAGTGTCCTGTCCAGGGGGTTTCAAAGACTCTCATCCGCTTAGCACTACAGAAACCGGAGATAAGCGCCGGCTCCATGGGCCACCTGGCTCGTAAAGGATTTAGCTAAAGTATGTGTGTATAGTAAAGGACCAATAACTCGTTTCCTTCGTCATGAAATTTTTTGTTCGTTACGATAGATAGATAGATTTTTTATTTATACACGGTGAAACTCATCAGGATTTACAATATAACTATTAAACGACAAATTTACTAAATTTGTAATTTGTTGACAAAATGATAAAATTACATAATAGTTACATAATATAAATATATATGATATTATTGGTAAACTGTTTAATATAAAGGATATACTATTAGTGTTTTATATTAAAAGAACCTGCTTTCCATGAGTGCCGTGTTTATTATGAAATATAATTGAAGAAGTCACTGCAGCCAGCTCGAAATTTGCTCAAAGTATTTACTTGCCACAACCAGACCGGAAGGCTATTCCATAAAACCGCACCACGACTGTAACTAAAGCTATCTTTTAGGTAGTTGGTGGGTGGCTTAGGGATGGCTAGTTTGTTCTCGGTGTCTCTCGACCAGTGTATAACTAATTATGCTGCTACTGTCAGTAAATAGAGAACGCAGAGAACGAACATCAGACGAATCATAACATAAAAACAAAACATAACTTCAAGTTGTATACTGATGTATTCAGACATTAACTTAAGAATTATCAATGATCAGCTTGTGGAACAGTTGTTATTCATCATGGTAGCTTGATTATTAATTACTAAAATAATTTTTTTTCGTTGTCTCATGACATACAGTAGTCAATTAAATACTACGCGACTTTTCGAATGTTTACTGCTAATCTTCTTTATAACACCGACACGATTGTAAGCTAAGTCTTGGAAAACCTGTTTTGCATCCAGCCGGATCGCGTGGAAATAACTATTTATGTTAAAGATTTGCTTCGTTTATTGCAGGTACAACATATCAACTGATGACTATGATCCAGTGAACACAAACGCGAGCTCCAATCAAGACAGGTAAGATTACTGCTGCTGCTACACAGGAAGTACCGACTATCTACCATCGACAAAACTTCGCTGCAATTTTAAGCAATTTTGCAGTTATGCGCAGTGTGTACAGTACATCGTATTGTTTTGTCAGAGCAACATGATTCCGTGAGATTTGTAAAGACCAGTGGCTCGTCAAAACAGTGGGATATACATACTCAGGGCCTCTGCAGGTTATTAAAAGTCGTTAAAAGTCTTCATTTTTTATTTTTATTTTTTTGCAGATGGAAAGTGTTTATTAGCATTGTTATCTCTTTAAGTTTAAGGGTTTCTTTTTCTGATTTTTTTTATATTGAAAAATTGGACTTATCTTCACCTACGTCATAAACGACCGCTGACATCACATATTGATCCGCCGATCAAATCTTGTCGATTTGTAACAAAACATCGAATACTTTTGAACTGCTCGGCTAAGAGCTTTAAAAAACTTCATATAGTTGTTCGGCTATGCCTAAATTTTCAAACGATGAAAAGTCAATTTTAGGGTTCAGTTCTCCTTTAAAGGAGAATGTAACACAGAGCTCAATCAGTCGTGACCTCATTTTGTTGCAGAAACAAAGGAATCCAGTCGCCAGTTCAACAAAACCCAGCTGTCGACATTGGAGCAAATATGATGCCACTTCGACTGGCCATCAACACGGCGCAGTTTGGACGCACTTTCCAAGACCGCTCCCACTTGTTTAAACTACTTAGCAGAAAAAACAAAGATCGAAACATCCCAGAGAACTTGGACATCAGAAATATTAATGTGCGCGGCAAGAGAGGGAATATTGTGCAAGTTTATCCAGCTGTTGAATATGATTTCATTCCAAACAGGCTTGAAATTAACAGCAAAAAGGATTTAGTTCATATTCAGTGGACTGGTAAGCTGAGGGCTTAATTGTACTTATTCTGTAGTGTTCTGGCTTGTAGTCCTTTATACTTATAGATGATTTAATGTTACTTTACTTTCTACTGTGTTATGAAGTTAGTGTTATGAAGTTAGTTTTATATATAGTGTTCTTAGCGAGCGCTACCTGTTTTTTTTTCAAGAACGGTCTTACATATATGTATGGTGAAATATTGCTCTTGTTTTGTTGTTAGGGACTAACACTCACAACAACGGTAACCCAGGGGGGGATGGACAAACAGGAGATGCCGGAGAAGGAACCGGAGGTGAGTCAAGTTTACTTCATTTAGAACAGAACATTTGAATGTTTTAGTGGCTTATTTGTTCACATAAATAAACAAATGTCTCTCATATTTTATCAGCATGTACAATCGGACTTCTTTGATGAAAACTGAATTTGTACCGCGATAAAAGAAAGTTGAAAATGATTCAAGCAAATTGACAAGCAGGGCTGAGTTGTTCAAAAGCTGGTTAACTTTAACCCTGGGTTAAGCGAAAATTCAAGGAGCGATTTTTTCTTAAAGAAAAGGTGAACGATTCTGCAAGAATACTATTTGGATTTTCAAAGGATAAAACTTGTTAATCCCATGCAATTTTACAGCTCAAATCCTTCCCTGTAAGATTGAAAACAAGAAAACGAGTTAAAGATTTAACCCTGGGTTAGTGCTAATCAGCTTTTAAACAACTGGGCCCAGAAGTCTAAAGTAATTTTCAGGCTTCCTCATTACAATTGCTACTATTGCGTACATAACCGCAACGATTATTCACATACCGTCGTTGAAATGAAATATATAGGGACATGACAAAAGTGACATCGCAAGTGGAATAGCCAATCAGAATGGTGGATTTCTGATAAGCTTTTAATGTGGTTCATTTTAAGTAAAATGCTGGTTCGTAAAGTCATATTTAAATAAATACATAAATAAATGAATAAATAAATAAATTCATTGATTTTATATAGCGCACTTATCCATATAAATGTTTAAATGCGCTTTACAAACAACTACAGAGCTGACAGTTGAGAGACTTACATAGATCGTCCGCTACAGCGGCTCACAAATATTCTTTATATATTTTAAAATAATGCTCCCAGTAGAAGAGACAGACCACACAACATCGGGATCACCACCTACTCTTTACGATAGATGTGCATCGGTTCTTTTAAGTCCCCCGATAGAGGATCGGGAGACTGGACCAACAGTTTAACGTCCTTATCCGAGAAGACGCGAAGGTCTAACCATTTGTTGATGTTATAACAAAGGCAGCACCTTCTCCTCAATTATTTTAAGACCC
>JANCMA020145391.1:0-14192 GCA_024336925.2 Zoanthus solanderi
ATCACGAATGTATTCTGCACTATATTGTATATGCACATTGCACAAATGGCGAAGCAAATAAAATAAAATAAAATAAACATCAGTACCAATTTACGTTTACACTTTACATTATAAATTCGCAGTAAAATCTAATTCTATCATTGTGCTGCGGATTTAAAATGTCCACTCTGGAGAACGTATGCTGGTCGTGTATAGTTGTGGACAAATGCCCTACCCTCAACTGACAAAATAGTTGGGGACACAGAAATATTCGGATACGTGTGGACGGGACCACAGAATTATAGAAAGTATATATTAGATCTTAACCTGCTTTTTTACTTTTCCACGACTTTCCAAGACCTTTTCAAGCAAATCCAGAACCTTCTCTATCAAGTAAAACTTGAATGCTTTACACATTTTCTTTTTCAAAATTCTGTTCGACAAAACACATACTATATCAGAAGCTTCATCATTCAGATTAATGAATTAGCTGAATCCCGACAATGAAGAACAACCAATGACAGATCGCTATTGGACAAAAATCAGGCCATGCGAACTCACGGTTTTTGTTTCAAAGTGCTATAAGATCAAAAATCGAAATAAAAAAACATTTCGCCTATTCCAGTATTTTCAAGGTCAACGACCCAAATTCAAAGACTTTACAGGCCCTGGAAATTTTTCAAGGACCTTGGCAACTCTGTACGTAACAATATATTTTGCAGCTCGCTTATTTCTATGGAATAATTATATTCATAGAAAAAGTGCAAAATGATTTTAGTTTTTTTTAAATAAAATCAAACTATAATAAGGCGGCCAAAAGCCACAGTTCCTCTCTTATTTTTTTTAATTACGCATCGTATAAATTTCTCTACTTTAAAAAGTACAGTGAAATATATTCGAAAAGCCCTAGGCTTTCTCTAGTTTTCTTTTTTGCTCTCCAAGCGTATAACATCCTGTTTGACGGCAAAGCTGTATCACCTTCTAGTTCAAAACGCAAAAATCTAAGTGTGGAGAGTTATATCATCTGCTGTCCAGGGCAAAAAAGATTGAAAAGAAGGCAAGACAAAGGGCTTAAAGAAACCAGTCGAGTCACAGGCAGCCAAAGCTGGTTGTTAGTTCATCGATTGAATGGCCTTTAACAAAGTGATTTGTATGAAGTATGGGATAAATCAAAATGTTGAACGCCGAATTTCTTTAAAGCGAGACAAAAGGAGACAGCAATAAAGTATAAGAGCTTTATTTGCGACGTAATTAATTTTATTTTATCCCATAGTTCATAGAAATCGCATTTGTTACGATGATTCAAAGGATTAACTAACACCTAGCTTGGTATGCCTGTGGTCAAGTGCGCATAAAAATTATGACCGCCAAGGCCTCTAACATGATCGCTATCACCAAGCAATAAAAACGGATCACTGAATTATCACCAGGGTTCAAAATTAGTGGTAGTCTGAACACTAGTTCAATAGTCTCCTTTGCAGCCGCTGGGGAGAAGCGATGCGTTACGACTCATAACGGCAGCGAAGAAGACTACCAGTCCCCACACTAGCAAAAGTTATGGCGGACTAGTAAACTTGTCTTAAAACTAGTCCGATTATCTACTAAAATACTCTCAGCAACAAATAAAGTTTTTGTAACAATTACTGTGCTCTCATTCGAAATCACATCATTTCATTACAACATTATGTTCGGTTCTGCCTGAAATCGACTTTCTACAAACATCGGGCACATGTTGAGTGAATAATGTGTCACAGGCGCGTGCGTGCCAATTTGGTGAAGCAAAGAAGAATTTCGAAAACTACTAGTTGGTAATGTAGCGTAAATGAAAAAAGCTGGTAAAGTCTAGTACAAATGGTTTTCCGCAATACGTTAAGGATAGTTGAATTGATAAAAGTTGCTTTAATCTTGCTTTTTTTTTTTTTTTTTTTTTTGAAAACCTTGAAATATAGCTACCTCAAACCACTTATTATATGGAAGATGCCATATCATACTTGGTAAGCGAAAAAACATGTTAATGCAAGATTGAGTCAGTTGGCATAAATAGTTTTTGGAAACAGCACATTTAAGTTTATAAAACTAGCCCGTAGGAATCACTTTCTAGGCCGATAGTTCCTGATTATTTCTTGATCTTATTTGCTAAATAAGCTTCGTTCAGTTTTTAAACTTTGCATACAGTAATTTACCTTGAAGTTCGTTAGCCAACGCTGAAATGTCACTAGAGAAGTAGAAATTATTTCTTATTATAAAATACGTTTAGGATGGAGTAGTTGGCACAGTTGCTTTGCAACGTTGCCGAGATTTGAATATTTTATGACCTTCTTTTCCGCCAAAGACAAAGCTTTCCATCCTTCTGAGGTCGGTAAATGAGTACCAGGGTCTGCTGGGAGTTTCCCTGCAATAGTTTAGGGTTTAAAAAATTGCATCTGCTGAACTCTACCGAAATCGTAGATAAGCAACGGGTCCAATGGGCTACCATACTCAGAAAAGGGGTTTAGCCGGAATATATGTTTATTTTATAAAACATAAAAAAACAACAAACCTTTAGGAATAACTCTGTCAGTATCACCATACACGTGTAATGACGGACACGTTATGGGCTCTGTGTAGAACATCTCATGTTGCGCAGAAAAAGATTTGAAGCCAGCCACTAATATTACGAAATCAAACTTAAAAGCACCTTTGGAATGGAAAAATACATTCATCATGAAAGGTTTTTAAAACAAGGTTTTGTTACACAAGATTTACGTGTACTTTGCAAAAACATGATTAAAAAAATATTTAATTCTACTAGGTAAGTGCAACCTTTTACAAGCAAAGTATTTGGGACGACAACAACCTTCAAGAACTATAAGCACTGCAATGAGAAAGCAAACGTAAAGAACTTTATCTTGTGGCTGCAAAAGGCAGTCTTGCGTAATAATATTGTTGATCCCAGGAATTCAGCCTCAAGCTGCTTTTGTAACTAAGTGGTTGCATGTTATATAATTGCAGCTGGAAAATGCATTGTTCACAAAGATTGATTATATATTATGTATGAACCCGGGAATGCAGCCTGCACAAGCAGTCTGCTGAGGTTAAAAACTTGAGACTAACAGACGATGCAGAGCATCATTTTAGCTGACAAATTTAGCATTCCCAAAGATAGTCTTTAGCCTCAAGCTGACCACTAATCATTCAATCCCTTAAATCTGCAAAAAAATAAATACAGCTACATGTTGGCTATGTTGAAAGCAAATGGATTCTATGTTTACTCAACTAAACCGACTAAACTGTTCTCGAGAATGGAAAACAGCAACTTTTATTTGACAAACTACAACTACTGTAAGAACTAACAAGGCAGCCAAAGCATTTAAAATTTAAAAAAACAATCTGCTGAGGCAATAATGGATCATGCATAGCACAGGTTACTTAATGTTACAATCAGTGGCAACGATGGAGGTAAACAAGGAAGCTTTCTGTATTACAAAAAAAAATTGACCACCAGAATCTTTCAAAAATCAGAATACAATTTTATAACAAACTCTTACACAAACCTTGATTCCGCATAGCACAGATAATAGAAGCCATTGAAGCTCCTTGACTAAAGCTAAAAACACCTGCAAATATAAATTTAAAAGGTATTGATATTAATAAGTATAATTATCATATATTACAGGTATATATGAATGAATGTCAAAAACTGCAAAAAGGAATTTTAAAAAAAATGACTTACCATCGAATGGACCCTTGGAAAGAAAAAAAATACATTTTAGGACTCATATAATGGCAGAAGTAACTTCTAAATATGTCTTAAAATCATTACTAGCTTCACTGCTAACACAATAACCAATCCTTTTCCAAGCTTCGAGGTTTATTGAAACCTCTGGTTTCTGTAGTGCTAAGAAGATGATCACGAGAATCTTTGACTCAGGCCAACTGATGAGGCGCTAATTGAAAAGATGGAAACTTGAGTCGGTTTTGACAGAGAAGAAAGTCACACAAAAATTCAAATCTTGGCAACACCAAAGATTGAACCCAGCTTGACATTGTGGTTAGATGGTAGACTTCATCAATGTATACTGCACTAACTATTACAAGGGCAAGTAAAATTATTAGAAATATAATTGCAGTGACAAAAGAATATTGAACTTCAATTTTAATTGTACAGGAAGTTTCAACTAATGTTCATGATTCTTACTCCCACTACAAGTCATGTAACCCAGCCTTAACAGCTACTTTCCCAAAGCCTAATAATCAGCAAAATGAGTTGTCATTGGGTAAAGAAAACAAGCTTTTAAAGATTTACAGTACATAATATGTTTCAAAATTTTACTGATCAAATGACTCAAAACAGTATTGTAAAAAAGTGTATAACTGCAGACTGACCTTTGGACAACAACTGTAAATATAAACTTAGGAATTTTATTCCTTATAAAAAGCAAATAAAACCTTGTTCTCATTTTTGCAGCTGTTATGGTTTATTTGATTTCAAAATGATTTCATTTTGCAAGGTCCATTTTAAAACCTTATTAAAGTTAAACAAACAATTTGTTTATTTACTATTACAATGGTAGAATCTAAAATATACTGAAGTACACTATAAAATATTAATTATTAGTAGTCAAGAACTTTTCTTTATAATAATTTAAAATATAAACTTCTATAGTTAATGCTTAAACAGCCTCAATTAACATCAGGGCTTGACAAAAACTTAAATTCTTGCTTGCCCTTTGGGAAGCGTGTCCAAGAATTGGCTTGCCCTCCAAAAAAATCAAAATTTTAAACACACGAAAAATATATCGGATTATAAATCTCATTAAGTAATACATAAAACAAAAGTTCCACTGAAGAAAAACATTTGTCAACAAAAAATGTTACACTTAATTAACAGAAAAATTTTCATTATGCAAATGTTTCAGGTTTATTGAAAGCAAGACTTTAACTTCTAGCCAATAAATTAAAACACTGTGAACTAGCTGAGCTAAAGGTCCAAGCTTGCTACTGTATGTCAAAACTCTGTTCATGACACAACTTATTGTTTAATTCAAGGTTTTTTATTCCAAATAAAGTTAAGAGGAAAGACAAGCACTTCGATGCACTTTGTTACTAATGAATTGAGAAAGGCTACTTTAAAACATGGTTAGCACTGATTTCATGAATCAATTCTTTTCAATTAGCATATAATACTTTGTCTGCTTGTGTGGGAGAAGCACTTTTTGTGATGGGTGGTCTTATCTGAGAGCTTATCCCTCAAGCAAGTGACTATGAAAAGTTACTTGCCTGATCTCAAAATTTACTTTGCCCTGGATGACTGGATGGGGATTTTGTCGAGCCCTGAGCATAAACAATAACAAAAGGTACTCAAGCAGCACATATGGCTCCTGTATGAAGATATTTTAAATTGCCACTACTTCCTGGTATAAACCGTTTTCACAATCCCTTGAGATGTCTTAAAGATAGAGCACTGTCACTCAATAGGTTGAAGTAACTACTGCAAACATGTATAAAATTATGTAAGTGTGTGATTAACTGCAACATGATGCAATGCCACGTTGTACATAACAAGCACTTAAAGTATATTGCACAGAAGACCTACTGTGATTGGCTGCAGAGTTTAGAAATGAATTATTTTGGCTTCATGTGTATGTGACTCGCTCTTTAGTGGTGTTATATCGGTGCACTGACTTGATAAGACATGTAAAGCTTCTTCATATATATTTCAACACATTAAACACAACTCCTAAAAGCACATGTTTCAACTTGCAGGGGTGTGATGTGCTTGGGCCATAGGATGCCCAGTATTAGCAACAAACGACTGTCTGAAACAGGAATGCTTTCAGTAACACAGTCTACAAAACGAACTACTTCCTCTTGCAGTTTCAGCTCTTCCTGCTCTAGGGACCTCATGAGCAGTGCTCACGATATTGCATCCACTGTATGTAAGTTCTTGCCTGGCATGTATGAGATTGTGTAGGAAAAGTGCATCAACCACATGTATGCAAAAACACTGGATTCTCGCAGGAAGTTCATCTTGGTTCTTTGACCCAAACAGTGTTTTTAGTGGTTTATGGTCTGTTTCGACTTGAAACGTTAGACTGATAAGGAAATCTCTGAACCGCTCACATGCCCATGTCACAACCATGGCTTCTTTTTCTACTTGAGCACATCTTTGTTCCGTTGCTGACATAGCCTTCAAAGCATACACAACTGGTAACAGGTTACCGTCTTCTTGTCTCAGCATGATAACAGCCCCGAGCCCATATAATGATGCATCTGCTGACACCGTGGTTTCATAACTAGGGTTATAGTGAAAGAGGACTGGGATCAAGCATAGCTCTTTCTTAAGTGCCTTGAATGCCTCATTCTGTGGAGGGTTTGCTCTTCTCTGCTAGGGTGAGTGAAAACCTATTAAGTTGGTTGGTCATACCTAGAAATCGGCACATGTCAGATATGGTCGATTGAAGTAAAATCTTCCAAATGGGGTGATAAAAGTAGTGAATTTTGCTGGCTTTGCTGCAAGCTCAATCTGCGAGTTCACATCTATTTTTGTGAAAACCCTTGCATTAGCTAGCTGGCCTAGAATTTGGTCTACCACCGGAAGGGGATGAGTTTCCCTGCAGACGCTTTCATTGAGTTTAGTCAGGCCAACACAAATATGCACTTTGCAACCCTGTTTTGGGACAACCACCATCCCAGCGCACCATTCAATGGGCTCATTGATCTTTGGAATAACTCCGAGGAACTGCATTCTAGTTAGTTCTTCTTTCACTTTCTCAAACAGTGGGAGGGGTACATGCCTAGGTGTGGTTAGGGCATAGTGTCACAAATCTGCCTTTAGCTTTATTGTGTATTTTGGACCCTTTAGCTTAGCAAAACACTGAAATAATCTGGGGAAATGTTCTTTGTAATTATTATATTTGAGACATAGTAGCAGAGAAATGTCCTTTAACCCGTTTTCACAACCCCTTGAGATGTCTTAAAGATAGAGCATTGTCACTCAGTAGGTAGCTAGACATGACTAACTACAAACATGTACATGTAAGTGCATAATTGGCTGCAAAATGATGCGATGCTACACATGTAAGTGCTCAAAGTACATTGCATAGAAGACCTACTTTGATCGGTTGTAAAGTTTAATAAATGAACTATTTGGCTTCCTGTGTATGTGACTCACTCTTTTGTGGTGTTATATTGGTGCACTGCCTCGATAAGACAGATAAAGCTTCTTCTGTTGACCAGATATATTAAATTAACACAATTTAAAACACTACTCCTAAAAACACATGTTTTAACTCGTGGGCGCACATGCACTTGGGCCATAAGATGCACAGTATAATAAAATTATGCTAACACTACATCTTTCACTCTTACACTACTCAATGTCATTATGGCTCCACTCGATTAGTCAAGGCAGGAGCAATAAAAACTACTTACTTAAAAGACCTTTCTGTGCCTTAAAAGTCACTGGAATGGTGAAATGATTGTCATGAAAAAACAAAGAATTTAACTAACTTTAAATTTACAACTAAGTATTTTTAAACCTACATATCTAACAAAGGATGTTTAAAAACATACTATTCATATACAGGATCATAGCATCGAAAACTGCAAGCAGCTATTAGGATCATCTTTAAAAACTTATTGTAACTACTGCATTATATCTACTTCAGAGAAGGCAAAGTAGGCTAGATAAGATGGTAGCAATACTGCATATGCAACAAAAAGCATAATTATTAATTTTTAGAAGAAACCTTTTCAGTGAATGTTGTTTTGATGAGTTCAAGAGAATCCTCATATCCTCTACAGATACTGGATGGCATCAAAGGGTCATATGTATTATCATTTGTAGAGAACCACCATCCATATTCATCAACTTCTGTGAATGTAAAACATCATCATTTGCGGTCTGTTAACTGTATACCTTCATTTAGGTTATTTTAAAAGCTTTTGAATTTTCAGCTACAAAACCATTGGTTAAATATTTAATCATTTTTTACCCGCCGGCTAATATACTTTTGAATAATTGACGCCATTTGAGGTTTTATAATTGTCACTAGGAAATAAACTTTAATTATTTAGAACAAGTCTACCGATACAGTATGACTGCTGTCGCTGTACAGTCAGATGTTGTTTTGAGCTCTTGAATTATTTTACACGGTACATTTAATCCTTAGTATTTATTGACCTAGATTGCAAAACAATCTCTTCCTTCGCCGGGAGATCGAAAATCCAAGCGCGTTCATCAAATGGAAAACTGGGAAGAGGAAATGGCGCGCGGACGTAATGGGGCCCCATTCCTTTTCGCTCCCTTCCGCACGTCCATTTCCTCTTCCCAGTTTCCCATTTGATAAACGCGCTTGGATTTTCGATCTCCCAGCGAAGGAAGAGACTGTTTTGTAGTCTATTGACTTAAATTCAAAGAAATTAAACCGTAAAATACCAATCATTCTCTCCTTGAGCAAAGCAATAAAGAACGACAATTGTGAACCCAGTTAACATCACTGAAGTGATGCGCAAGGGATCCTGGTCACACTTGTGAGTTCAAAAGTCTACCCAGGGTTCCGCGCCAAGATTCTTCTTTGTAGTCTGCCTTTTTATTGATACGAACATAGTTACAGTAGAGATTACTAAAGCGACCAAAGATTGTACTTTAATTTATTCTTAGAAGAAAAATGAGTAGAAGTTCTTATTTAAAAGTTTCAATAATTCTAATGAATAGGGAGGGTGAGAAGACGAAGCTGATGATTGCGTCACAGAGGCAAAAGGTTGTTGAAAAAGAAGCAGAGACTGAGAGAAAGAAAGCTGTAATTGGTGAGTGAATGCTCATTGGTGTAAACTGTCTACGACCTTGCTGGGACAGCAATTACAGTTTTACGAGAATGTTTCGTAAAACCTTTGCCAATGAAGTCCAAACCAATGATCAATGTTTTCACACGAACTACCAATATTCCAGAACATTAACAAGAATTGTACTTTCTAATGCCTCGTTTTCAAGTTAAATGTCTGGGAATTCACAGAAACCGTGATGTTGCCCTTTTAGTATGTTCAACAAGACCAAGGTTTTAAAGGTTTTTGACGAGAACTCTTTTCATTGGGACTAGGGAGCAACAACAGAATACCCTGCAACTATTATTTTTGATTTAACTGCGCATTTATTTTTAAAGAACGCCGAATGCGCAGGAAAAAATTATCGACAGTTGCCGGGTATGCTGTAGTTAAGCTGTTGAGGGAGAGTCGAGCGTTGATAATGCCGTGCAAATTAACGGTAAAGAAGATCATACTCGTATTTTCCTTCTTCGACGAGATTTTCGTATCCATCGTTTGATCACTGGCTTATACGTGTTTTTCTTTCAAAATATCGGTGTGTTGTGCTCGCGGGGAGTTTTAATATCTTTTATTCATGTATTTAACAATTAGAATACGAGCTCACAATTTCTATCGACAGGAGACAGAAACTAAGAGAGAGAGAGTATTCTAATTGTTTTAGTAGAAATCTCTGAAGGAAAAAGAACGATATTTTTTGATAAACAATAATTTATCCAAACAACCAATGCTGATGATACACCAGCGACTATTCGTGGAGTGAAACTGTCAAATTGATACTTCAAATTCATTTTTTTCCTTTTTTTTAAAAATGTTTTACACCATATTTTCTTACTATTTTAGTTTTCTCTGCGATTGATATTTGAATAAGAACATTTAATATCTCTTCCTAAAAAGCTGGAAAGGGACGCACTATTGCCTTACTTATTTACATCCGCAGACACTATCTATAACCTGATAGATAGCGACTACGGTAGCCAATCAGATTGCAGTATTTGCGACAGATAGTCACTAGATTTCTATTTGTAAGATTAGCTCCAACACAATTTCTCACAGCGCTAGGCTCCAATATCACTGCAATATTTATTGTCTATTACATTGTAACTGGTTGTAAACGCAAGTTCTGTGTATCTCTTAATATGCCGAGTTGACTTGGCATTTACACAAAAAAAAGGTTTTCTCGCGCAGAAGGATATATTACATAGATATGAGTGTTTTACTGTAAAATACCCCACTCGTAGATTTTATATCAAACTACATCCGGGATACGAGTGACATATTTTCCATATCCTCACTATTGAAAATATCGCTGACGTCATTCCTTTGCTTGGAACACTGTAAAATGAGTGTAATTTCGAAACACTCATATCTATGTAATAAAAAGAAAATTACACGTTGGTTTGAACATATGAAGTTTATCTTCTCGAGGAAAAAGATTTCATATGCGTTCGTTCGATGCACTCACTCGTGAAATATTATTTATATTGTTTTTAAAATCATAAACATGGAAAAAAATTACTTGATTCTGCTGTTGGTCAAGAGCAGTGCAATTACTTTGTAACTTTGTGCAAAAACGCGTTCTTCCGTGCAGAAATTTGTAATTTCGCTCAATTGCAATCTCAAAAGTAATAAGTCAATCAAAATGCAGAAGTTTCTATGGCAACGATGGAGACATGAATTGTCCGTGCACACTTGAATTGTCACAAGCTAATAAGTCAATCAAAATGTAAACGTTTCTATATGAAAACGTTTACCGATGGTCTATGGATGCATGAATTGTCACGTTGTCACTGTCACGTTTTGCTTTTTTACCGATTTCTTTAATTTTTTTATTTTTTCATATATTATTAACATGTAATCGAACCGTTTACTCGTTCAATATAAAATTAATTTGCACTTGTGTGTGCTCAAACTGCGTTCGGCCTAACGGGCTCTCGCAGTCGATTTTTGATTCTCTTTAAAATACACTCGCGCAAATTAATTCCATCTTGAACGAGTAAAAGGCTCATAAATGTCTTAAATTAATCTGATGAATTTGTAAATTACAAACACAAATAAATTGGTCTGGCCCCCGCTATTGTCAAGAAACGACTATATTAATTACTGCTAAATGTTTTCCAATTCCATTAAGGTCCATTTCGTGATTTCTTGCCCTTTCATGACAAGCAAGAAACGACAACGACTTTAACACCGCCAGGTTCTACAGTTGATTATAATGAAGGTCGTTTTCGGTCCAAGACCAGTCCACCGACACTTGCACCATCTTTTCCTACACAGGCAACACAAAGTGTAGTTACAGAATTAATTGGAGGGGAAACCCGTGATACGATGTATGATGCGAACAATGTTAGAGCATCAACATGGAAAACAAAACCTCTTGTGTTAAATGTACCGACTAGAGTGGAAATCAAGGCGTCACCACAATTGAAGATCAACAAATTGACAGTGCATAGTGTGCGTGCTACAGAGTTCACAAGTCCCTCCTGTTGTATGGAGAAAATATTTTCAACTGGAAGTGTTGAAAACCCATGGTTTATCACGCATGATCTAGAAAAGAATAAATCCCTTATCATCGACACATCTGGTATCAAGACTTCGGTAAGTATGCGGTAAAGCAAGTAGGACGGTTTACTGATGTACATTAATGTAGCGACGTGCTTTTTAAACTTTTTATTTGACCGTTTCCGTCAACCTCTTCCCTGACCTCGGCAGAGCAGTCTTGGCTAAGCCTTGCATTGGTCAATGCAGAGGCTCACATGAACTTTCTTCGGATGGAATAATTTCCCTATTGGGGCGTACTGGGTCCTGTTGTGTTAGGGCTAGGATTAGCTGTATAGAAAATAGATGAGATTTTTATGCATAAACTGCTTGCATAATTAAGTACGCCCCAAAACGGAAATTTTACCATCGTTACTTCTAGTAAGCCTAGTAACACAGAGAGCGAAAACTAATCTTCGTTTTATAATTAGTTGCAAACAAAACTCATATATGTTTAGGACAAAAGAAACACGTTGTATGTAACTGTAAAACAATAAATGTTGATTGACTTATAGAAAATCTAAATCAATGCGCAAGTTGAAAGAGACCGAATTGAAATATTCAAGGTTATAGAATTAACTTTTTTTTTTTTTTTACTTTGTGACACTATATAGAGAACGGAAACCGCACTGCTGCTTAAAATAACAAACCTTAAAGTAATAAAAAGGCGTTGGGGCATTTTGCAAACTCTCGTCTAGAGCTGGAGCTGCCTTCTAATCATAAGTCAAAGGCTTTAGGCTCTATCCCTAACTCTGCTGCAGTTTGAATATAATCATGACTTTCTTTAATTTCCGTCATAACTAACTAAACATTCTGTAAGCACCGGCTATAGTAAGCCACCAGGCTCGGAAAAAGATTTTGTTTAAAGTAATAAAATTTAGATTTAAAAAATCAAAAATAGTTTCACATTATCACATTTGGTTTACATCAAAGAATCATGGAAAGGAAAATGAGAAGAAATTTCGTCTTGAAGGAAGCATGTAATTTTTAACTGAATTATCATATCAAATATGATCTAGAAAAGCGTCAATAGAATGGTACTTAGTTACTGAATACCTATTGTTAATACTATATTTCAATAAAAAAATATGCTTATAAATATAAAATGAAGACTGTATCGTATAGTCTATTTTGCATCATTTTGAACAGCTATTCTTTTTTACAGATGGCATCCAAAGTTTCTGCAAGTACATCTGATGTGGGTGTGAAAGAGAGAGAAGTGAAGGTTTCAGAAAACACAATTTCCACCGCAGTTTTTCTACTGCTCCTTATTCCAGCGGCCTTTCTGTTGATGGCCTACCTAATGATACTAGTTCTTTGGTTAAAATATAGATTGCAAAGGTGCCTGTAATTTTAAACAGTAATATTATTAATATATTGATTAATTAGTAATATAATTGGGTGGGTATAGTTGGGGCAGTTGTAAGATCTCCGCTTTCCTACCTAAGGCTAACTCAGTTTTCCACCAGCGATGGATTAGTGTCCCGTCCAGGGGGAGTTGAAGATTTTCATCCGCAAGGTGCAGAAAACCGGAGACATGCGCCGGCTCCATGGGTCACCTGGCTCGTAAATGATTTAGCTTTTTAAACTAGTAATATAATGGGATCTTTATCATCATCGTTATCATGACCTTAACCAAGTCACCACAGTTATTACGACCCAGCTGACTCATTCTCGTGCACCATGCATCATCGACACAAATAGCTTTCATCAAACTTTATCTCCATCACCACCACTTGTCTTCATCGTTTTTAATTAGCATTACAATCATTCATATATATTTCAAGACTGATAGTCCAAAAAAGACTAAACGAAATAGAAACTAAGTATATTTGTACAGAAATGGAAAACAATTGTAACAGTTTTCAAGACTACGCTCTGCTTAAAACTGATTGTTACAGGTTTTAAGGTATAATAACGAGGTCATGCAAAGCCAGTTAATATCATATCTAGAGCAACTCTGTTTCTTGTTTAGCGGGATTTCTAGTTCGGAAGATGTTCGGAAAATACTCGGCACGACGAAATGTTTGTATACGTCGCCTCGAAACCATTTCGGTTTGTGAGCAAGTGAGAACATCCAAACATTCAGTTTAGCATACCTCGCAGCACTTTACTTGCAATAAGATACAACTAGCCTATGGTCTTTCCTGTTCAATATATATTGTATAGCAAATTTTAGACATAGTTTTTGGCGACCTGCTAAGATGATGTTTTTTTGTAGAATGTTCGATTGATTGAAAGAGGAAATAGCAACTATATTTTCTAATTAAAAACTGACATCAATTGTTTTATTCAAATTAGGGCAATGCGCAAAGATATGGTGGTAAGAGGTAAGTGTCTTTATTTACTTTATCAAGTTGTTTACGTACATTAACAGGAAATAGAGATTTTTAGCAACAAATCGTCCTATTGAGGCTAGCTGAAAACATGTCTAGGCTTTAGCATTTAGCTTAATATAATGTGCTTTAAATTAAAAATGACCTGATTTCTTAGGCTGAAGAGTCTGGTATGTCTTAATATTAAAAACACTGATATTTATTACTAACAAAAATTATTTAATGATCTGATTCTAACCTTAATATCTCCGTGCCTTCAATATCTCCATGGGAACCTCCTGTCAGTTTTATTTCAATTGCACGTACGATTTTATATAGCTATTTTCCAAACTGTTAAATCAACTTATGACCTCGATCCAGCTCTGGTCACCACCCAGAGTAGTTGATGATTAACTATTACCACAGGTAGCCCGAGTAAATAGCTTGGCTTTGATAGAGTCACTCTGAATATTGAGATCTGGTTGTAGGTGCTTAATAATATAGAGCATTTCGAAGATCGAACAGTCAAATTTATTATTATTATTATTATTATTATTA
>JANCMA020145495.1:0-14191 GCA_024336925.2 Zoanthus solanderi
TACATAAAAAGTATGAAGTTTGGTTGGAAGAATTTAGCAATAAGTCATATGACGTGTTTAGGGATTAAAGGGTTAAAAATGTGAGAGTTTTTATCAGAACCCAAATGCTCTTTTATCCTTGTCGATAAGTGAGGAGAGGTCTCGCCCACGTACCGGGACCACATCCAGCACAAGTAAAGAAAGAATCACAAGTTGCTTTGATCATTTTATTTTGCTAAGATCTAAGTTGTATGTAACATACATTTTTCCACAATTGAGTAAACTCATAGCCTATAGACCAGAATTTCAAATGATTTAGTCTTTGTGAAAAACTAACTAACATTTTCTTGCACTTTCCATGCTACAGTTGATGCTCCGTCGAATGGTATACCTTGCCATCAAAGAACTAGCAAATGTGGCAGAGGATGTTATTATTGTCACCAGCAGGTTGGTTGATAAATTGGACTTTTGTTGAGATAGGTTACAATCAGGCTTGTCGTTAGGATTTCAAGTAAATGGCTGTCGGGAGTCTAGTAAGTGGCTACAGAAAAAATGGGTGCAAAGTGGGGGACCAGGGCCTTACTCTCCCATAAAATTTTGAAATTGACTACCTCTCGGATGCAATTTCCCATAAAAAATGAGGTCAGAGTCTCAGTAAACTGACAAAACTGAGAAAAGCAAAGGGAAATCTGGGATAACACTCTCACTCTTTGATACAAATATTGAACAAGAACCCTGTGGAGGATGCTAGTTTTGATCCTAATTGTAATTCTTTTTGTGTGCAGTATCTGTGAGCCATCTCATCCAGACTTTTGATTCTTATACTCATTGTGTTGTATTTTAAAAGAAACCACTGGCCAATGAAAGTGGATCTGTTTGAAGCAAGCTCTTACACATTACTGACAACATTTTTTGGGTGTATCAGAAATTTATTTGTAGCAGACCATGTGGAGATCTCATTCACAGAGGTCTGGGTGATGCTTGGTAGGTTCTTATTGATGTTCTTGTATATGGTTGTGTCATCTACAGTACCGTGGGCACGGGACTGGGGGATTGCTGGCACGGGTCCGAGGGACCGTGGGATCGCGGGCGCGGGACTGAGAAGTCACAACCTTTTGAATAACAATAGCAATCATCGGCACATAATCGGCTTTGCTGAGATCTTTTATCGAACCGGAAAAGGAAACAGGGGAATACATAACGTTTTTGAGATCAATCGTGTACAGTAGTTACGGACATTAAACTATTGCATTTGGTTACATAAATTTGTTTGAGTAGCAAAGTTTTCGTGTTCCGTTCGAACATTTCGCCACTGCCAAAATCATTGCCACAGCCAGAATCACCGCCACTGCCAAAGTCACTGCCAGAATCACTGCCACTGCCAAAATCACCGCCACTGCCAAAATTATTTCCACTGCCAGAATCATTGCCACTGCCAGAAACGCCGCCACTGCCAGAATTACCACCACTACCAGAATCATCGCCACTGCCAGACTCACCGGAACTGTTCTGGGACACATTTAGTGAAGAAGAGGATGAAGAGGAAGTAGAATTTAAAAGCACAGCAAAACCAAATGAACGTGGAATTCGGGAATTGTTGGTAGAATTACTTAAAGCCACTGATAAGTCAACAGCAGCAACAACTGATGCCACTGTTAAGTCTCTTAGAAAAACCTCAGAGAGAATTATTGAGCCAAAGGAATAGAGAAGCAGGGCATGCGCAGATCCAGCATGACGACATCCCTGATTGTAGCACTTCTCCAGGTAGCCAGTCGCCCGAACCAGAGAATCTGCTGGATGAAGTCAGTCAACCTTTAGGTAGTGAATCAAATCAGGCTGTAAAAATATCAGATGAAATTATGCAAATAGCTGTAAATGTAAGAAGAGAAGCCTTGTCAATCAAGAACTTTGCAGCCATAATAACTGGAAAAATTTGCAAAAAGGAGGAAATGCAAAACGCAAACTGCTCAGGCACAAGAGGGAAGGCCGAACTTCCAAATCAAGATATAATTAAAAAACTGTGTTTTAGTTTATATCTGCCTTTGGCAGAACAAGAAAGAGTTTGGTCAAGACAGTGTGTAAAGGCCATAGACGAATTGTTAAGAAGGCCAAATAGCAGTAGGGTTAAAAACAAACATTAGCCGTTTTATATCTTCTATACTTTTTTATCCGAATTAGATATATTTGCATTTTCAAATATTGAAACATTCTATTATTACTGTATGCTGTTTTATGTATATACCGGTAAGTACTTGTTTTTTATTAAAAAAAATTCAGTACATTGTGACTTGTGGAGAAGTTTTTTTGGCCTTGAAAACTTTAAATGTTACAGTACTTAGAAGTATTCAATTTGAATATTCTATGCGATTATTCTAAACCATAGCCGTAATAACAAAATAGCAATTGCGATTTTTCTAAACCATAGCCGTAATAACTAAGTAAGCAAATGCGATTTTTCTAAACCATAGCCGTAATAACTAAGTAAGCAATTGCGATTTTTCTAAACCATAGCCGTAATAACTAAGTAAGCAAACACGATTTTTCTAAACCATAGCTGTAATAACTAAGTAAGCAATTGCGATTTTTCTAAACCATAGCCGTAATAACTAAGTAAGCAAATGCAATTTTTCTAAACCATAGCTGCAATAACCAAGTAAGCTCTTGTGAATTTTTTGAAGTAAAGAACGTAGCCTGACCAGAACTGAACTGCAATGGTTAAAATGAAACAGTTAGAACTTTTTTAATGTTATAATTTAAACAGTTTTCGTTTTGCTTTCAGAAAACCAACAGATTTTAAGATTCTTTATGAAAGTTCAAGAGATTTTACATGTTTGTTTTTTCATAATTTCAAGTTGTCCAAGATTTAAGCTTCAGCCAAAGAAAACCATTCAACCGTTTTAAGTCTGCACACACGAAATGTTTGGAATATTGCAAGTCTGTATAATTTATTTTCAAGAAACGTCACTGTTAAATATACTTGCAAAAAGCTCTAAAATTAGGCAATGTTGTGGCTCAAACGGTAAAAAAGGTTTTCATGTTTACATGTACAGTATCAAAGCGGCAGTTCACTAAGGGTTTCACCCGTGGCAGTGGTGGAGAGAAAACCATGATTTAAATTCAGTAGATACGTCCGTGACTATAAACCTGCGTTCGGCTATGTTAGAAAAATTATGAGGGATTATTCCCTTATTATTGTTATCATTATCATTCCCTTAGAAATTACAAGACAAGTCAGCTTACTCCATTATTTCTTTACCCCAGCTACTGTATGTTAAGAAAAAAACAGCTTACTTTGCTATTACGGCTGTGTTTTTAAAAAATCGCAATATTCTCGTTTATTCCGTAATTGAATATTGTGAAGTAATTGCCATTGGATATCTTGGCTTCAAAACTTTAAAATGCACAAAGTTGCAGATAAAGCAACTGTCAAGACTAACTTTATAAAAAATACAATGCAGTTTTTTCTCCTAAATTCTATATAGTGATTTGCATAATGTAATGATTGTATGACAGCTGTATTGTGTCAACGCTTTTGTTCATGTTGTTATTCGGTGTGACATGCAAGCTGCTCGGACTTTGTTGTCGACAACTAACAGAACAAAGATGTTTTTTTTTTTAATTTGTATTTGTTTGCAGTTGAATCTTCAACAAAAATTCTCGCAAATTTGTTTGCCTTTAAATTCACTTGAATTCTTTTGTTTGAAAATACTTATTTCTGTCTTGAAGTGAAACTGGTTTTGTTTCAGGTTTTCTTGCATTATGAAATTGTATTTCGTAACTTTTAGTTAACCTCGATCTTTCAACTATCTCGAACTTGTATTCTGCTGGTACTTCTAAGGACTATTCAGTTTTAAATTCAAGTTGTCATTTACTGCAGGAGAAATCTTTGTAAATGTAAAGTTTATTTTCTCGGTTGGTCGCACTTACATGTGAACGCACGCCAATTGTGCCCCAGAAAATTATAAATTCATAGCAGTAAAACAGTCAAAACAAACATCAAATTGGCGAAGCTCATTTGGAAGTTTCAGTCATCCCCAAAAGCTACAGCCGTATAGCTGTGCTAACCGATAGATTTTAAATGTTACTTAAATAGGTTTTTATTTGCAGTGACCATGTACATACAGCATTTACACTGTATTAAAGGCTCTACTTGTAAGAAGTTTCTACGTCTTCAGAAATGAAGTGGAAATGAGCCGCAGACTTTGAATCAAACAAAAATTAGAGTGTAGCGGCGGCATCGTAAATGTGTAGTGCATTTACTCCAGTAAATTACAAAATATTTTGGAGTGTGTAAAAACAACAGGGCAGTATCGACAATACCTAATTTGTCTTCAATTTTTATATTTCTTACAGTATACTGTACGTATGTAGCTAGCTATTCAGTAAAACATCAGTGACAAGAATGGTAGTATTTACGGCTTAGATCCTAGACGCTGATAAAAAGTGTTTTCCATGAAGTATATCTTTTTGCTAATAACGTGTTCCGTCACTTTTGTCAGTTTTGAACAATCGTTAATAGTCGTTACGTGATCGGATCACATTCGGCATAACAGAAAGAACTCATTAACATCCCGCACTAAGAATTTTTAGATCCCGTTCCTGCGATCCCTCAGTCCCGTGCCCGCGGTCCCTCAGTCCCGTGCCCACGGTCCCACACCCGCGGTCTCTTGGACCCGCACCCGCGGTCCCGCAGTCCTGCATGTACCCTTTCCTGCGGACCGTACTGTATATACTTCACTATGCCACTAGCCAATGGTACTTGTAGATCGTCGATCATCGCTATGAAAAGCCAAGAGCCAAATTTGGTACCTTGGGGAACACCAGCTGGAATAGTAACTTAATAGAAAGTGATAAGGACAAAAAGTTGCCAGTGAAAAAAAGGGTGGATAGAACTCCACTTTCTACACCTGATTCTGAATCAAGAAACTCCAGGGTCTGCACGCTCATCAGTATTGCAACATCCAGCTGTAGGAAAGCAAGTGCTCCCTGCCTTAAATTTGAACAGCTCACTAGAGACTCTGATGTGAGACTTTTTATTGGATTCCATAACACTTCTTCTTCATAGTTTCCTTTCTTTGAAAGATTTAAGACATACCAATTTTCACAAGCTATTACTCACGTAGCGGCCATTTGGTACAAAGAAAGAGGGGAAACTGGAACAAAAGGCTACATTTCTTACTCATCATCTGTTAGGTTGGCATGATCTCTAGGTGTGTTAACCAAGAATGTACACAAAACATGGACCCAAGAGTACCACCCCTCCGGAACCAGGCTGAGTGCATGATACTGGTTATCAATTTCAAATGTTAATTTTGCTCAATTTTAAATGCATGTAATTTATTCTAAATACAAGGGAATATTATTAAGTTTTACATAGCTTTAAATATGTTGGATTTTCAATGATCTGTCAGAAAATAAGTGATATAAATGAAGATGAACAAAGAAACAAATTAAAATAATTATGTAAAAATGTGAAATGCAGGTGGAAATGTGAGTCACAAACATGCAAGTCAACTTTACACAATAGAATTCCTTGTTCTTGTTTAATTTCTGTTAGTTAAAGTAACATAACAATGTAGTACTAAAAATGTAAATTCTTCACCGTAAAAAAGAGAAAATATTTACTGACGTTTCGGACGTTAGTCCTTCGTCGGAGTAAAAGCCCTTTACTCCGACAAAGGACTAATGTCCAAAATGTCAGTAAGTATTCTCTCTTTTTTACGGTGTAGAATTTACATTTTTAGTACTAAATCGTTTCTTTAGAAACACCAACGCAACTTAAACTAGTTTATCGCTAGTTAGTTTTCTAAAAGTAACTAAATGTGTCTAAATGGGTTATATTTTAAGTAAAAATCTTAAGCTGAAAAATGAAGCGAATATTTGAATTTAAATATGCACTGAATAATTTTGTCTCAGAAGCAGGTAAACCTCTTTGAAAAATTATGCTCTTAATTACCACAGCAAGTTTGAATAATTGTTTTACAGAACTCAGAAGGAAATTAATTTGTTGCATATATTATTTTTCAATGTTGAAGATCAAAGATTTTGGGTAAATTACACAATTGACCACACAGTTGCAATTCTCGTTAGTGTATTAATTAACACAAGTTGACTTTCACTGTTTGACTTTCAAGTTTGACGTTCACTTTTTTCAATTCAAACTGTCCTCAAAACCATTGTTTTGAGATATAACATGTATTCTTCCAAACAATAAAACTGATTATTTTTAGTCTTAGTTTACTTTTCCTCAAGTAAATTTGTAATTTAAATGCTGTTAAAATTTCATTTTATTAAATTTTGAGATTATTAATATTGTCAAAATTCTAGAAGAAAAGTTGCTTTTTTTTGACAAGTTAAATGCATTATTTAGTTTAAAGGAGGAAATTAATTCCACACTCTTCACAATAAAAATATTAATTCATCCACGTTGTAAAAGTTGATAGGTAACACACTGGCAGCACCGAAAACAAATTTTGTCAAACATTTAAAATCATCGCTTTTGTGTTTTGTGAGTTTTTTAATCATTTTGTAGTAAAAAAATTGCAAATTAAAGTAAATTATTCATTCTTAAAATATTAAAATATTATTATTTTATCATTCAATGTAAAACTGTTGGTCAAAATTTAGGTGCACGAGTGATGCTCTGCACACCTGGATTAATTTTTTCCCTCATAAAAATGTCAACATTTCACTTGCTTTTGCGGTTTACCTGACACATGCAACCATAAAGTTTCCACAAAATCAGGTAGGCATGTGATTTACTATTCCTTGGTCAGTAATGCATACCAATGCAAATGCAATGACTTTTTTTAAATTAAAAAATTTCTCTCTAAAAAGAGAAAAGATCTGATTTTTCCAATCAATGAATGATAACATAGTTATTGGCTGTTTATGCTCTTCAATTACTCAATAAAATGTCACTTGCTTTTGTTAGTCTCTATGGTCTACTGACTTCTTATCTTTTGCTTGTTTTGTTCCTTTCTTTTACCTAATTGTGTAAGAACTAGCTTCAGTACAACAATGAGTATAAGAATTAAAAGTCTGGATGAGACGACTCACAAATACTGTGCACAGAAAGAATTACAAACTGAACTCAAAAAGGTTCTCGCTTAAGACAAAAGGAATGGTGTATCGGAGTTGTGTAAGATCTGCAATGTTATATGGGAGTGAGACATGGTGTTTGAGGGAAAATGAATTGGCAATTTTGAGAAGGACCGAGAGAGCAATGTGTGGTGCAAAACTGATGGAGAAAAAGAGGACAGAGGACCAAATGGAGATGTTGGGATTAAAGAAAACAGTGGTTTAGATGGCAAAGGCGAATGGAGTGAGATGGTACGGGCATGTGTTGAGGAGGGATGATTGCCATGTTTTGAGAAAAGCATTGGAGTTTGAAGTGAAGGGCAAGAGGAAGCGAGGACGATCAAAGAAGATGTGGAAGATACAAGTGGAGAAGGAGAGCAAGAGTGTTGGTTTGGAGAAAAAGGATGCCATGAATCAAGCGAGATAAAGAGTGGGAGTTGGAGAGATTGCTGTTAAAGTGGGGTAAATCCAGCCACCCCATTTACGAGGATAAACCCAGATCAAAATTGTATTGATTGATTGATTACTTCAGAACGGAGAGTTGACTTATACATGGGGTCAGCAAAATACAGTTACAGTAACCCAAAATATTGAGCACTGTAAAAATTACTAACACAAAAAGGTGTTGGGTGATGTTTTCTTATGCAATTTAAGCCATTCTAATTCCAAGTTGTTATTATTTTACAACAATGAGCTGCTTTGATTCCATAATGTCAGTATTCAGGCCTAGATTGAGCAACAATTTAATCCTTGCATTTCACATAGTGTGTTTTAGGTATGTGCTTACTGTACATAAAAATCACCCATGCAATTTACGAACAGCAATAAATTATGTTAGAATGGCATAAACACCTCATTTTATAAACTACTGTAAAAACACTAGGGAATTTAAGAAACGAGGATGAGAGCAAAGACAACATCAGTTGTGAAAAATATTACTTCTCGTTTAGTTTTTCTGTTTTAGATCATCAATAACTTTTCCCTTTGGACTTTGCACAAGATTCCCAAACAGGAAAAGCTAAAATGCTCAGCCTTGAAAGCAAACAAAGATTGTAACAGTTTGTTGTTTGACGTTCACGTTGTCCACAGAACCCCAAAAGTAAGCTTTCCATGGTGTATCAGTGAAGTTAATGGTAAGTAGATAATCAGCTCACTACATTTCACTGTGCTACTTTTGTATTCAATAATTAAGGCTACTGTTCTTTGCTGTTCCCATCATCGTAGCCGTCCTCCTATCTTAAAGTCCCTACTATCAATAAGCATGTTAATTTGAAATTAATTGTTTAAATAACTCCATAACTCCATAACGTGTAATTTACATTTAACTATATTTTATAATTTAATAATAATACTTCCAATTTGCGCTTATTTGCTACTGATGATGGCAAGAGTCTTGCCGAAACATGTATAGTATTAAAACTTTTGTTATCGTTTTAAGATTTATTGATAGTATATATATATATATATATATAGGTCTATAAAGCTTGGTTTTACAAATATATATTAACAAAGCAGCAACTGTTCAAACGTGATTTAATATGTTATATGTTTTTCAATTTGTACTTCCAGACATTATTTAGTTTATGAACATACTTTAGTTCAAACAATTTGGACAGCATTTTCTCGACTCTCTTTCAGTTTATATAAATAAAACAACAACAACAAGATTTATTTTGCACCACTCTTTAAATGCACGAGCAGAATGGATTGAAAGAAATGAAATTTAACCACGATTAACTTTGCAGCCATTAACTTTGTAGCCCATCTATCTAAATTTATCATTTTTTAATGCTAAAGGAGTCGAGTACTGAAAGAAACGGAAATTTACATTTCATTCATTGTTAACCATACAACAAGAACATTTGAATGAGGACTTCAATTGTCATTATAACTATGTTAATTAAAAGAATAAATTTTAAGTTGCCTTTTAAAGTAATGAAAATTCAAAGCTTTTATATATTCTTCAGAGCTATTCCAAATTTTTGGAACAAAAAAAAGGTTAAATTTTCCTTAAATGGCTCTTCTATTTCTTTTTGGTCGAACAAAAGTGAGAACAACCGAACGAGTGCATTAATTGCGTTTTGAGTTGCTAAGAACGAGTCAAAATAAGGTCTTAATGATTTGCGTTAAGTTTAAACTGTAAAATGATAAAAACATTTTCCCATTGTTTCAGTTCTCAGTTTGTGGAAGCCTTTCTTTTGTTTCTGACTATTAAATGCAAACAATAATTTTATTCTGGTTTTCTGCGCACTTTTACTGCAACCGCGTTGATAGTTTAAAGGGAAGCCGCGCTGACATAACGAGAAACATTTGACAACATATAGACATAACTATCCCGTAAAGTAATGTAAAGTAGTTAAACAGCTTAAGATAAAATAGAGTTAAAAATTCATTTAAGCCTGTTTTAAAAATTGCGAAAAACTGTTTTCACAGCTCCATCTTAGTCCAAACCGAAAGTACCAGCCTCGTATTCATGTTGTTGAAGAATCCCAAGATGGCGCCAAACTTTCATGTGCTACCTTTGTGTTTCCTGAGACAGTATTTATAGCAGTTACTACGTACCAGAACGAAGAGGTATTTATATACGTAATTATCTTATAAACTTGACGTTCTCTTTGTTACGATTTCTGAAGACGTATGTTGATGCATATGAATTGTCAAATTTATTACATTTTACAGTCTACGTTGTTCTGCGATGTTTGCTGCCACATTTAATTTTCAACGTTATTGTATTTCCTTTTTTTTTCGTTTTTTTTTTCAATTTAAGTGCAAGCTTGACACCTTTCGTAGTAGGTTTGTAATTACAACATCACATCGTAAATTTTCCGCTATCAGAAAAAAAATGCGGATGTGTCATTCAATTTAAGTTCCATTCTTTCAATGATTCTTGTCTGTTCCCCAATATAAGAAAAAAGATAGTAACATGTTTGGAATTAGTAAGAAATACAGGTCTTTGATCAAATGTTTTAGTTTATATTCCGTTTATAAATTATCTCCAAACTGTTATATCAAGTGCCATCATGATGAAACTATATTATGCCATTAACATATCAAGCTAAAACTCCTGAAACTTTTTGCTAATAGTAAACAAGATCAGTTTGGAATAGAGCTTGTTAAGAAGTTTGTTCTATGTTTTACAGTTCTTGCTATGAATAACGAACATCCGCGACTACATAGACGGAATGTAAAACTAAAATATTTTCTATTTGTTCCGACCATCTGGATTCCGGATTCTGACCCACTGTATTCCGAATTCCAACCCTCTGGATTCCGGATTCCAACCCTCTGAATTCCGGATTCTGAACTCATTGGATTCCGGATTCCAAATCAAATCTGGATTCCGGATTCCAAGAACCAGATTTTGCGGGATTCCGGATTCTGTTACGTGGGTCGATAAACTAAGTTCAATTCCGCAATTGGTTTTGGCTCCATTGAATATTTCATTGTCAATTTATATATTGCAGCTAATACAGATGAAAATTGATCACAATCCTTTTGCTAAGGGGTTTCGCGACAAGGGAGGCAGGTAGGAAACGTTAATGGCTTTAAAAGTCGGCAAATTGCTTTCTTTTCAGCAACCCGTCGAGAGGCAGTTCTTTAAAAGTAGTTCTTTAGAAATGAGCTTTTTATTATTTATTTGGACTGGCAAACTTTAAATGGCTTCTCTTACAAATGTTTTTTGTTCATTATTATAAATCTAAAAGCTGGGATGCAGTGAATTAGACCACTTTCGACTAAACTGAATGTGACCGTAAAAAATTGCTGCAGAATGAAATAATTTGACATTTAACTTAATCGTGTGCTAACAATGGTATCCATAAAAAACTTTGCGCTAAGAAACCCTTGAGTTTGACAAACACGAATTATACAAAGCCAAACAAAGCCGGTCCAACCAAATGATAGTTGTATAAATAACCCAAAACTGAGACCACCTAAAGATAAATTTTGCCTCATTGACGTGTCGTTATTCTTTTTCTAAAAACAAAAAAAAAAGTTTAGGTGATAAGAAACAAAACTGTATACACTTTTAATCAATCGATGAATGTTTGTTCACTTCTCCGTATGCCTTTAGTCTGGAGTGCTTTTTGGGAACAAATAATGAAAAACATAAAATAAAGAAGTGAGTCTAACATATTTATATGGTTTGTCTCTTACGATTATTGAGACTGAGTTTGTACCGCGGTCTAAGCAATGACGTTTTGAATGGAAATTGCGTGCAAAAAAAACCTTTCTGGTTCAACGGGACTCGAACCCACTTGACCTCTGCGATACGCGTTGTTGCAGTGCTCTAACCGAGCTATGAAGCCACGCACAGCTGGGAGAGCAGGCCATTTTTAGTGGGTCAACTAATAATAACACTTTTAATAGTACACTAATCTGTTCGATTCCGGTACAGAGATCTAACCGAGCTATTTGTTTTAGTATCGCAAAAAATTGAAGAAATCCTTGTAGTGCTAAAATAACAATTCCTCAGCGAAAGAGTTTCGTTAAAAACTTGTTTAAAAAATAAAAATAAAAAAGCTAACATCATTTTTCAGTGAGTAAGTTCAGTGTGTAAAAATGTTTGAAAGAAATTTAGGTGTTTTAAAAGTAGATTGTTTCAAAACAACATCTAGTCATTGAGTAGCCCAGTGTGAGCTTACTACACTTTGTGTACTAGTGAACGAGATAGTCATTTATATGGTCAATTTTTGAATATTTAAATAAATCTTAAGGATTCATTCTATTCACAAAAGAACACATAATAATAATTTTATTGATTTATTTCTTGGTGCAACCAATGTTGTAAAACTTTGTTCCTCCCATCAGCGTGTTCACATTTGACCAAGAAGCTTGCGACCGATCATTGAATCTGAAAGCATAAAAAAACGCACTGTAGGGTTTCCATAAATAACATATTATGTATTGTCTTTCTCAGATGGTTCACAAAACACTGAAGAAAGATTAAAGACAAAAACTACAAAAATATTTTGATCATAGCCAAAGGAAGGCGCGTGCAATCCCAGGCAACTGTATTTCGATTTTCGACTTGAAAGTTCGAGTTGTACACGTGTTGTGTAATTATACATTTTAAATCTAATGCCATCTATATTCATAAGCACTAAGTTCTTATGGAAGCGCTCTTCAACATTAATTACCGGTTTGGCTCATCATCTTCACTGTAATGTTCAGTTTTTTCTTAGTTTGCCATACAGTACGCAGAAAACGTTAATCGGTTTTGTTGTAAAGGGGACAGCTATTCGCGGCCAACGAGAAGATTCCTTAGTTAAAATCTGAAAGTAAAAGCCTAAAATATTACATGAACTTTATGCGAATCTTTAAGAAAATTGTTATAAAACGCTCTTGCTACCCTATATGGATACTATACTATCAAGCTAATTAACAGCGTGTGAATGTGTTTGACCAATTATTTTGAACGAAAACGTGGAAGTTTTTGGTAAAAACTAGCAAAACAGTTGTAGATACTTTTGTCTAAAAAAGTATTTGTTAGTGTAGTCATAATTTTGAAGTTCCATGATCAATGTTGGTGCAAACGTTTGCCTCGGGGATACAACAATACAATAAAGTTTCAAAATCAAGTCATTATATAACAAGCTTATTATGAACTTTTCTAAAGAAAAAAAAACACGAGAAAAAACATCAATACATCACTCGATACATCTTGCTTTTGTCGAACTTTTTGCAGATTTAAAATAGCAAAATGCTACGGCATTTATCCAAACGTTACTATTTACTTATTTGGTAATGCTAGAAAGTGAATCGTTTTCTTTTGGTTGTGAAATGAACTATTTTGATTGAGTCTTCCATCGGTAAGTTACCAATACCAAGTTTTAAAAAAAGCTCTCAAAAATGAACCGAGGTTTTATTGTCACATTTTCACACGTGTCCTATTGTTGATCCTTATAAATTTTCAAACTTTGTCTAATAAACACCTTTGTTAAATAATTATAACTTTGATGTCAGGGTTTGACAAAAGAAAACTTGCTTTATAAGAAATTGCTCTATAATTTGTCGGTGTCAGGTTATCCTTGTAACATTTTTGTGATTATCTGGTTAGGTTTTTGCCCTAAAAACAATGTGAAGAAAGGCATAGCGGTTGAAGAGGTCGTGTAATTCATTGTTTAAGAGCTTTGTATAGTCATTTACCTTTCTGTCTTTCATAAAATTTATTAATTTTCGTCATGGCTCATTGAAACAATCATCCTTCTTTGTCTTTCTTTCCTTAAATGAGAGATCCACGACGTTATTTCGAGAAAAGTCAAAACGACATTTGCAGAACAAATAGCATAAATCAGACACCTGAAAAATTTTCCAGTAATTTGTACAATCATTAAGAGCCGAAACCAATCTGACAATACTGCACAAAACTTTCTTTTCTACTGTGTTGCAAACCTCCCTCTAAAATATCTTTTTTAAGAGAATCCCCGCTGTGAGCAAAGTTGTGACAACTCCGTGGAAAAAAGATTTAAAAGTTACAAGCATTTTCATTAATTAATCCACTTTAAAGAAGTAATGCTTTACGGCTGATATACAACCGAATTAAGAAATACTTTGCCGTGCACAGCAAGTGGTAGACTTGAATACAGGATCATTACTATATAGCGTACTGATTAATAACGATTCATTTTACGACCTTTAGATACATCAGCGATTATTTTCGTCTATATGCATGTTTTCCGATGCCTCGGTTAAGATTACTGTACCTCTTGAATGGTGATACTTCTTAAAAAGGTTAAAGGCTATACAGCACTTGATTGTTTTAAGACGTATAAATTGTAAGACAGAATATTAAATGGTTTATACTGTCGTGTAATATGCAAGCCAAGTTGCTAAGCATTGCAATACGACAATAAACGAGGTTATTTTAAAAGTGATATTTCAAGCGAAAGGCATTCGCCCAGGTCTCCTCGTCCATATAAATAAAAAATTCACCTTAATATCAAAATCAAGTTGACAATCAATCTGCATGAAAGAATCAACACTTACTATTTTAACCATTGTCACAGTCCTTATCATAGTCATAATTCTCTTCGTAAACACAGTCATAAAGATATTTCCTTCATTAAATCATAGTTGTAATAATAATAATAATAATAATAATAGTAATAATAATAATAATAACAATAAGATC
>JANCMA020145599.1:0-14189 GCA_024336925.2 Zoanthus solanderi
AATCAAATTTGAGTACATATAACCGATCCACCCAGCAGGAGTAGAACACGAAACCCTGCACTGATTCGCAGACGGACTTAACTAGAGTTCGAAGCCGTCTGCACGCAGGCTACAGTGTTTCAGTTGTAAAATAAAACATGTTTTCTATGCCTTCATAGCCTGGTGAAAACCAAGGTGAACATTTAGGAGAATGTGGGAGCAGATTAGTGAAAACCCTAGACACAGCTTAGGGTTTCACTTGCTCCAGAATTGACACAAACTTTGCCAAAGTTATTGCCAGTCTATAAAAGCACAAACAACATGCAAACAACATGATAATACTTCCTTTATAAAATCCTTAAAAAGGATTTTCTAATTAATGATAAAGAAAGACAATATTCTAAACTCATACAGTTTTTATATTTCTTCATGACACTGCAAACTTTCACAACTTTGGGACAGCAAAATGTCAGTTTTGTGCTTCATAGTGCTATTTAAGTTGACGAATCAGAACACATTTAGTATCTGAACTATTTTATAAAAATATAGATAATCAAAAGTTTTCTATTGCTTGGAAAATCTTTTGAGTTTTAAAAAATGTTGTTCAACTAACCCACTTTAAACCACTGTCTTGAAAGAGAGTATCAGGATGTTCCTTGTGTTTGTTGCATGCGTGCCTAATCAGCGACTTCCATTTTGCAATAATGAGGTCACCAAATCCAGGGGAAGTGGATGTTGCACACCAGTGTAGATGATTTTTTATGGATTTTTGCCATTTAATGATTATCTCACATCCACTCTCTTTTCCTGCTTTTAGTAATTTTTTAGTAACTGATTTGGCAACATGCCAAATGTCATAGTAGTGTTGGGTGCTTGGTTCTTGTTCCCTTATCCATTTAGCTATTGACTTATGTCTGTCAGAAATAAATGTTCTTATGCTTAAACCAGCCTGTTTTATGAAGGCAAAGCAAGCTTTGGAACTGGTCAGTTCCATCTCGTTACTGCTCTTTACCTGATTTGCCTGTAGAGAAATCAAGAAACATTTTAAGAAAAAATATTGTAAAAAATATCCTAAGTTGTGGATTATGATTTATACAAAAATTGTGAGAGGTCTTGACTGACAAATGTTTAGGATGCTTTGAGGAGAATTTGAATTTGAGAAGTTTTTGCATTAGACCCTACCAGAAGAGAAAATAATTTATTCAGTGTATTTTGCAAATATTAAACAAATTTAGGGTGGGGTAGATCTCAGGATTTCATTGGTATTCTTTAATGTTACTTGATAGTAGGACCTTTAGAGAACACACAACTATAATATTCTCCCAAAGAACAGCCATAATCAAGACAGATCAAAGCCCACATTTTATGACACTCATTATTCTGCAAAACAAACCACAAAAGAAAATGGCAGGAACTTCTTTCCCATAATGCACTTTAGCAAGTTAATAGATTCACACTTCCAGTAAGGTCATATCTGGTTCATGACATTACAACATACCTGACAAAGATCAAAATGGACAATTTTGGATATGGTGCAACACAACATGATGTAAACTCCATACTTTGCCGAATGCCCCATTGAATCAAATCGGCCATCCCCACTCCACACCAGCTCTTTTCCTCTCAGGTCTTGGGTTAGTCTCCCCTGGTAGGACTCCCAGTATGACCAGATGGATGGGAAGAGGAACTTGCTCTGATGCAAGAAATAAGTGCGTGCTGTGTATACACAGAGGCCCATGTGTCTCAACACAAGCAAGACTTTGCTGACTGATGCTCCTGCCATCAAGACTCCAAAACTAAGTAATATATTCCCTGCAGGGTACCTTCCAAGAACCAAGGGCTGTGACCTCCAAGTATGTGACTGCGGTCCACATTTCCTACAGTTCTGCAGCACAGTAACCATTGTTCCACTCTTTTTCATTGCCACTTTTGGATTTCCCTCTTTGCAGTTAAAGCAAAAGAGACATTTCATGTTTTAAACTAAAAGCCGATCTATCTTCAAACCCAACGCAGTTAATTATACATGCATTAAAATTATTGTCAACTGAACAGGTCGCCTGACTCCTAATAAGAACTAGTACCGCACACAGCCTAACAACACGTAGTTATTAAAATTGTATGAGTCTGAAGTTGATTTATTACTAGTGAAAAATTTTGAAGTTTGGTATACGTGAGCTACTAACTTCTGCACGCAGTAAAATGAAATTAATTAAAGACAAAATCAAAGCCTTTCTTTTTGGCGACGAACTGAGATGATCTCCCGCGCGGTATGAACGAACTCCGCGGGAAAAATCTTTTGCGAACCACTATTGCCTAACACTTTTGACGAGCACCTATCTTTACATTTTATATTTTTGCTGCAGGAAATTAGAGAAATTTTCAAAGGAAAAGGTTATGTATTTAACTATCTTTTGTCGGGACAAAACAACTGCATCGATCACCGGATTTCCGTTTGCATTGGCGAAGCACAACAACTTGTCCCATTGCAAATTAAAATTTTCACAAAATTCGATACTTTGAAGTGTCGGCGAACGGCTGGCTGAAAAAGTCGTATTTCGGAGGTCTGGGTTCGATTTTACGATTAGCGTCGAGAGCTTTGTTCTCCGTATCGTAGCTCACTCGTTTCTCCACGATTCGACGATCGGAAGGCGGGAAATTGAAGTCGAAGTCAAGACCTTTCCAGTGGTACCAAACATGGAGGGCTTGACATAGGTGAGTTTACGACAGTTGGATGTTTAATTCGTATATTATGCGCTTTTCGTCAATTTCTTTTTTACCGTTGATTTTGACCGTTGATAGTTTTTTTCAGTGGCTGTTCTTGCAGTTTTAAAATTAAGATATTTGTACTCTATAAGGTCCAAACTAAAGTTCTATCATTTTGGTTTTTCACTTTTTGTCTCCGATTTCTCGCGCCGTCTCTCTAAAAGTGACGGACGGCGGGCAAGTAGACAAGTTTGAAAGATTTGACAAGAGCCCAAAGATATGTCACGTAAGCCCAGATATCAAATTGGTCTCCACCAAAAGAAGAAAAAAATACAAAGAGAAAAGATGGTGGAAAATAAAAAAAGAGTGGCGGAGGTGACGAAATCCTTGAATGATATAGAAAAAGAAATTGAGCTGAGGAGGCGTAAGTTGCAAGGAAAGCAAGCACAGTTAAGGAGGTTGAATTTGAAGGTAATAGTATCAATTCAATACCTAAAATGATTTATACTCGTATAAAGTGAACAAATGTGTTTATTAGAGACACGGATTGAGCTGTCGTGTTTAAACCATTGAGAGTATTTCCCCTATAAATATTTACATCAGTAGAAAATGTACTATACTTTGTATTAACCATTTTATTTTGCGTTTTGGCTTAAAACGATTTGAAGTAAGCCTATATTTTGACCCAGGTTCTTTTTTAATTCTGCACTCATAAAATCTTTGTTTGAGATTAAGTGTGTTGAGCCTCTGAAATAATTTGTTTAGCATCAATTCCTAATCATGAAATCAAGCTTAAGCCAAGAACTACTAGAAATTAACTAAAATGTACTTATATTTAAACTAGATAAAATATTCTTTCAATAGCTTTAAGGGGGAGGGGTATGGGAAGTTCCAGTGCTTTAAAAACCCTGTTGTGATTTGAATTATACAATATACACTTGTATAGCAATTTTATTCGATTTTAGATGCCCCACTTTATTTTTATATAGTATTGGTTAAGTCATCAATGTAAAGTTTCAAATCAGTGAACTCCCCAACGATATGAAAATGCTTGCATTTTTGTCTGGAGAGTTAACCAACTCATCTAAGTATTTTTCTTCATTTGCAGATGTGTCAAATGAGAATGCAAATAATATTAATGGAACATTTGGAAATAAACAGACAAACTTGTGGAAGCCTTGGTCCTATGAACATAGATTACAAGTTGTGAAGAAAGTGGAGGCCGCCAAGAAATCCCTAGATTCTAAGAATCTTGCCGTGTCAACAAAGCGACAGAAAGTGACAGGCTTAATTGGAAGTTTAAAAAGTCGCCAGGAGTTTAATCCCCCTCTAGGGAAATTTATTGATAAAGCCCATGCAGAACCCCTTCATTTAAAAAATAATGCATGTGCACTTGTTCATAGATATTTCCTTGAAGAAGTCCTAAAAGTTTCTAACCTGTCTAAAAAAATTTCTTTTTCGCAGTTGCCAGCAAACAGTCAACTCGTCATTTACATCAATACCTTGAAGTACAAGTGCTGCCTGTCAAGATTGGCTAACAAAGTGGTCAAGTTTTTTGATGAGTCAGGAAATGATGCAAAGGCTTTCTCCTATAGGTTTACTGGCAAAGACTCCAGAGAATTTTTGAAACATTTTATGTTGCTAGTTGATTGTTTGGAACCTGCATTAGAAAATAATACTAAGTCGCAGTTTCATTTCCATGTTCTTGCTTTTCTTACTTTGATTTTACGTGACTGTGTTTCTCTTTTTAGCCGTATTTCCATTTCAGATGAGCAGGTGAGTAGTCTTAGCATATTGTGTAAACAATTTTTTAAATTGAATGTTACTTTCTTTAATTCATCTAACCCCATTGTTTGGACATTGGGCAATGTTGTTCCTGTGCACTGCAAAGACATGAAAGCTAAGTATGGGATGGGGTTAGGGCTAAATTCTATGGAGGGAAGGGAGTCCAAGCATGTGGCTATTGCAAGGTACAGCTCCAACATTTCCTATCAGTCAAGGTGGGAACAGATCTTTATGCATGAGTACATATCTTTACTTTGGTTGAGAGAACGAGGTTACAACATTACAAGGCCTGTGAGCACTAGTGGGTTGACATATGTTCCAAAATGTACAAAGGATTCCGTTAACTTCTGTTCCTGTGGTTTCAGTAAGCAATCCACAGTTTCTGTGTGTAAGTACTGCTCTCATCCATTCCGAGTTAAAATTAAGTCCAAGATAAAATAGATTTCAAGGAGTTAACATGGTGCTCACTACTCCGGAAATTCCTGGAAATTTGAAAAATTTTCCTCCATGGCCCTGAAAAACTCCTGGAAAAACAGATAATTTCCCTAAACTCTTGAAAATTCTGAGAATTTTATAGAAAAAGTTTGAACAGTTTTAAAAACAAACCGAATCCTGCTGAGGCATCTAGCTTGTTATTGTATTTTTTATATTTTATGCAGACTCAGTTTCAGGATTTTTTTCTGGCATTTTCTTTTCTTATTTTATTTCGGCTGGAAAGCTGAATTTGGATTAGGTCCTGAAAAAATAACGTTTTTACCCTAAAACTCTTAGAATTTCCCTTACCACCAGTCAGTGGGCACCATGAGTTATGCAAGTCATACCATTACTTATGCAAATTGATTCTTGACTCCAACCTGATGTGAATTCTGTTTATATACAGTAGAGTTACAAAATCATTGAAAGTCACACCCTGTCTTTCTGTGCAAGAAAGTGGAAAATCCAGTTTATGAACTGGTAGTAGTGCTTGAGACAATCAGCATGTACAAACCATGTCTTTAACACCGAAACTCTCTTAATACCAACAAACATGAATAGAATAGTTGTTCTATATATTAATTTTTTGAGTTTTCTGAACCCCCAGATACTTTACAATGACATTAAAATTTTATTCATAAATGTTTTTATTTTTGTTTTTTCTTATTGAAAATTTAATGATATTTAATATACAACTAACAATATTAAACTGCAGTATATCATACTCTGTTGACTTGTGTTAAAAGTATCCAAGCAAAGTATGGTTAATTATTATGCACCATTTAAAAAACACTTTCAGCCTGAATCAGCAGGTGACAGATGTATGGTATCTGTGACTTAATGAAGAGCATCACTTGTGTTTATGACACTTCTGTGGGCTGGGCCTTGGATTTTTAAAATAAAATTATGTTAATTCATCTGCAGTATTATTTATTCCAACTTTAATTTATATTTTACTTTAAAGTCCCTATATCACATTTTTTCAAATATTAATATGAAAACTATTGTCATCTATGAACTCAGAATTTGAATTTTGACTGATTTTGAGCATCTAAACTTGAGTCTCTACTTGCATGTGCATGGCTGGTCACTTGGGGTCTATGCTGCTATAAATAATCATAATTTCATATAATATGAACAAATATTAAAATAATTACATTTAAGGGAAGTCAAATAGAGTATGGGAAAGCATTTAAAAAAAACAGAGTTATTGCATCAAATAATTGTACTGAAAAGTGCTTTGTTTGCTTTAAAAGGAAATTGTTAAGACTAATTTTTAAAAGTTTTAAATGAGGGAATTATCTACTGTAGCTGAAAGTGACTTTAAAATTTTTTTGGAAGACTTTTTCTGTAAACAGTGTTTGTAAATAGACTGATATGAAACTTATCAGAGATGGAATTTTGTAGCTGGAAGTAAGTTCTTAATTAAACTTTATGTGGAAAGTTTTTTCAAGCCTTGGTATTTTATTATTTTATTATAGAATTATAAATATCTAAGTATTTATCAATTTATTTCTTTTATAACTAGGCAATTCATAATGTATTAAACTATATTTATTTTTATCCAGAGTTGTAAGTTATAATGTATTTGACCAAGTAAGCACACACCCCAGGTGTAAAAAATTTGATATTTTTTAAATTATCTTGACTTTACAAAGTCAAGAATTGACAATTACCTTATTACTGGAAGTACTGATGAAGTTTGCTTTCCTTATGATTTTGACTGTGATAGTGAAATTCTAATGGTCATATTATTCCGAATTGTATCAATAAAAACCCCGAGAACATTGCTGTTGAAGCTTATTTTTAGTTAGGCCCCAGAAAAGCTGTTGAAGTTTATTTTTAGTCAGGCCCCATTTAATGTACTCTCAGGTGCTTAATATAAACGGGGTCTTAATATCTGGGAGGGTCAGAATATTTCTCAATTTTCAGTTAGTGGGGGGGCTAATATCTGGGGGGGTCAGGAAATTGATCCAAATAATTCAAGATGGCCCAAAAACTGAATTCAGTGCAGCTGATTTGTAGTACAGTGTCTGAAATGGGCTTTACAAACTTTCGTTTTAATTGCAAGTTATTGTTTTGTTTTATCGTTAATATTCCTACTTTTAACTAACAGCGTTAGACTTGCTGTTCAACAAAACTTAGCCTACCTAGCAGTGACTCGTACTACAGGGGCTGCGAGGAAGACTAAATAAAAGTGAACAATTTTTCGAAAAACAACTAACAAATGCCAGGTTCAAAATATTGTAAAAGTAATATAAGTTCTAGGTATTTTAACAAGCTGTCCGTAAAAATGGACGATTAATAAATTTTGTCCAAATTACGTGAGTATTGAGTACCTCTAGATGTTTCAGGACGTCATAAAATCCAGGGAATGGATTGAGTTTATCTCCCCCAGCAGTCAACAAAGGAGGCAGATAGAAATTGGAAATTTCAACCCCACGATTTAAAAAGAAAAATACAATCAGCAAGTACGTAGATACCCCTGCAATGATAAGAAAACTGGTATTCAAATTTCAAGGCAAATCTTTAACAATACTTTTACAATGTGTTACATTGGTGCCGATGTTTCATAAGACTGAAAAAATCGAATGCTTTAGGAAGACGGTCATTGTAATATTGTTGCGTGAAAAGAATTTTGTGAAGGTTAATCATATCTGGCAATTTCACTAAGTTCAATTCTTAGTCCCTGGTCAAACGGAGTCGCAAGTAGACACAAGTTCACCAACTTGCGTCGACTTCCGACTCCGTTTGGCCAGGCCTTGCGTGCACTTGTGTTGACTTGCGCTCACTTTGGTCGAGATCAAATGTTCCCATAAGTCGACGCAAGTTTTTCACTGTTTGGCCACTCAACCCAAGTCAACGCAAGTTGGTCGGCGTCAATTCGTTGTTATAGCAACCTATAAGCCAATAAAATACAGGATAAAGTCTGCGATCTTTAATAAATATTGGGACCTTGCGTGTCCGTTTGGCCACCCAACGCAAGTCTCTACGCAAATTCAACTTGCGGCTACTTACGAGTCCGTTTGACCAGGGCCTTAAACATTGGAGACGTGTGAAAAAAAAAAGAGAAAAGGTGATAATTCTAACTGCTTTTTTCTGTAAGTTAACGTGGTGTTTTAAGTATTGCCCCATATTATGATACCATACGTAAAGAATGGGAAAATTAATGTATAATAAAACTGAATCAGTAAGTTACGACGGAACAAAATGACGGAGTTTGGAAAGAACACCGATGGTTCTTGAAATTTTCTTTTTTAATTCCTGTATGAAATTTCCACGTCAGATTCCAGTCAATATAGACCCCTAAATATTTGAAACATTTTATTCCTTCGAGATACTTCTATGACAATTAGACACTTTAACAAAATGTAACTATACAGCGACAGCAATCATTTCGTGTCGGTAGGCTAGTTATTATTATTATGCCGGAAGGCAGTCTCGCCGTTGTATCGTTATGGTTTTTGGTTTGCTTTCAATGTCTGTGTTGTAAATTCGCACATTGACGAAAGTATCTACCGAGGCAATGAAAAAAGAAAGCAAGTTAAATTTCGAGTCGCGCTCGCTAAAGAACTTATGCATGGATTTTCTCAGCGCAAGCAGCCAGCTAGTTTTAGTCCTGTCGAAGACAGAATTCGTATGCAACATACAGTGGTTCGCATCGAGGGTCGTAAAAAGCGTTGCATTCATTATAAAAAATCTGAAAGAAAAACTTCAAAAGAGTAACTAGTAGAAACGTCTTTTAAGTCCAAACAGTGCGACATTGCCCTCTGCAGAGCGCCTTGTTTTTTTGGAGTATCATAGTCAGTTTTCGTGAAGTTACGCGTGCGGTTCATAATCTCTTTTCTGACAGTTTTAGATCTCGTTTGAGCGTTTATCTTTTCAAATAATCTTGTTTTATTCCAGTTAAATATCTGCATTTATTTTAGCATCGTTTTCTCGTCAAACAAGCTCAAAACCGATTGCGCTTGACAAAACATGCGAAAATTTTAGAACTGGATATAATTACCTGTTTTGTACCTACAATTTTTGGCCGTTTCGATATATTTTGTAGTAAAGAATTTAATTTTAATAAAAGAAATTTTAACCGATTTATATGTGTTTCTTATTGCTTCAAGTACGCCCTAATTCTACTCCGCATACATGTTTTGATTTTGAGTCAAAGATAAACATCGCACTGCCATTTTGCTCCAGGAACAGGGAACTGGGTCCCAAAACGTTCAGTGGTCGAAGGGTTAATAAGCAGCAGAAAAGAGCATATTCACAGATTGATAATTTCAAAAGTAAAATTTGTGAGCTACAAGAGGAAAAAAACGGTCTCCAGCCAGCCGAGTGAGTAAGCCAAAGACCTTTTAAGTTTAAAAGAAAAAGGCGTACAACTCAACCAACAGAAAAGTAGCTTACAAAAAAATTGAGCCATCTCAAGAAACAAAAAACTGTGCGGGCCCAAAATATTGATTCGTTAAAGGAGCACAATGCAGCCACTATTTTAAAGTTTGAATCTTGTGCTAAAGAACTGAAACAGACAAATAAAGAACTAGAGCGGTTAACTTGCATGTTAGAGGACAAAACCATCACCACATTTGAAGATGGCAGGTATGCTGATGAGGAGCGAGAAGTTAATTTGGATCTGCTAGCCATGAATGTTTCAATGAACAAAATAAATGAAGTGATCCAAACAGTTTTAAAAAAGTTGGCTGAAAAGAACATATCAAGGCTTCCAACCAAGACAGTTCACTCTCGCCTACTTCTCGAAGCCAAATACCTTGCTGATATTCAGCTTGGAAGAGCAATGCTGCAAGAAGCTGACCCATCTCAAGTAGTTGGAAATACACTTCATGGAGATGGTACAACTAAATACCACCGCCACGACCAAGACTTTGAAGTGACAACTCCATCTTGTCAGACATACTCAATGGGCCTTCTTGAGTTGGGCAAGTCTGACACAGAAACTGTTAAAGACTCCTTCAAATACAGAATTAATGAAAAGGCACAAGCATTAAGTAGTTGTAATGAAAAAGCATCGGTTGAAGATAAGGTAGCTGAATTAGTGTCATCCATTAAGAACATCATGTCTGATAAGGGACCAACCAATGCAACGTTTAATGAGCAACTGACAGAAATAGGAAAAAACTTCCTTGTAAAGGTAGTGAAGAAATGGGAAGAACTTTGTGAAAGTTCAAAAAACTCACATGAAGAACTGACCAACTTTTATTGCATACTTCACCTATTTGTTAATCTTGGGAAAAAAGCAAACGAACCTTTAAAATTGTTTAAACCTGCTGCCACAAAAGGCGGAAAACCCTCTGGCATTTCTTTCCCCAAATGAGTCAGGCTCCTGCAGCCTTACAAGACCAACACCAAACCGCCTCCTTCAGCTAGTAGCTAAAGATATTGTAAAGCCTGTATATTTAGCGTTTATCAGAACTCTTGGAATTCTGGAGAAAATTCTCACTGGCCCATTTTTTAGGTTGACTGAAAATGATGGTAGGTGTATGGCACCAAACATTAAAGAGCTTAAGCAACGAAACATTTCTTCAGAGGTCTATTTTCCGAGTAGACTGGATTGAGAACGGCGTTTTTGGTGCGATTTTTTAACTTAAGCAGCGTGCGCTTCCACGATGGATGCATCCAGGGTATAAAGGGTGCGAAACTAAATTCAAAGGGCCCAGATGTAAACAATTTTTTAGTTGCTTAAGATCAATATGACTTCGTTCAAGGACGCAAGAAAATTGCTTTTGCTGAATCACGATATGAATGTCATAAACAAGGAAGAGCTGACCGTACTCGCGAATGAAAACAATTAAGGAAACCCAGATTTCAACTACAAAAATTATCAGAGATTTAATCTTCATTTAACACCTAAAGCAGAGTGCAAAGCTGAATTACGTTTTGCAAAAAAAGACCTTCCCTTTTATGGCGGACGCTTTAGTATTGCCGGAAACACTTGATTGTGCACAGACATCATCGACTACCCTCTTGAGTGCCAAGATGGCGGACATGTTCAATCGTGCTCTGCATCTTTTGCATTTTATTGCCTTTTGCTGCTTATTTACACGCGAATTTCATTTCAAGTGTATATATAAAAACATTAGCAATCATCCTGGCAATCTGTTGGCCTTTAGATGTATTTATCCTGCTACTGATCATCAAATCAACATCCATTCCTACAAGTGTCCTTTGGCGCGAAATTTAAAATTACTGAAATACGGTTTCTATCGCCCAAGATTAGCAGTCATACGCTGGTCAAAACGTGGTGCTACAGCATTATTCATACCAGGACATGATCCACCAACTGATATTACTATATTTATGGATATTGCTAGAAATCCTGGACCTGATGATACAATGAATAATTATGGCTCACTCGATCTGCCTCGAAAAGCGCTGAACATTTGTCATTATAATGTTTGCTCACTTGGAAATAAACTTGACGAGATTAAATTGCTGTTGAGCTCTTCTTCGAAATGTGCTAATAACAGACCTAACTTTATTCTGGGATTGTCCGAAACTCATCTTAATGACTCTTGGACTGACGCTTCACTTCAAGTAAAGGGTTTTACAACTTTTCGCCGAGATCGAGTTGGAGGAAAAGGTGGTGGTCTTTTGGTATATGTTCCATCTCATTTACCGATCACAAGAAATACTTATCTTGAAGTGATTGGCTTGGAAAGCGTCAGCCTACAACTGCAATTTAAAAACTCAAAACCTTGTTTATTTACGTTCGTGTACAGACCACCGTCTGCAAATGCAAGTTATTACGATTTGATGGACTCTTTACTGACATTGATCGACTGCACCAAATATCAATCTGTTATTTTAGGGGACTTTAACATCAATTTATTGGACAATTCAGTCTCTAACACCAGATTTATTCAACTTTTTAAATCGCTAAATTATGAGCAACTGATAACCGTAGCGACGAGGCCTATTTCTAACTCTCTTTTGGATCACATCTACTCAAATAGGAAAGGTAATATTTTTAAATCTGGCACTTTGCCCCTATCTTTAAGTGACCATTTGCCTATTTTCATATCTTGGAAATCTAGGCCTATCAAGTTAAAGTATACTACACATAATATTATAAGTTTTCGCTCTACTAAAAATCTTAATGTTGACAGTCTATTGTCAGATTTAGATTGTGTTCCATGGAATACATTAGAAATGTTTACAGATGTTAATGAGGCTTTGGAACAATGGTATTGTCTTTATAATAGTGTTCTTGACACTCACATGCCATTGAAAACACGCAGAGTAAAAAGGCAGTTTCAGCCTGAATGGTTTTCAGACCAAATTAGTTCTGCTATTAAACAACGCAATTATCTTCATTCGCGAGCAAATCTCTATAATACTGACTTATTTTGGCGTGAGTACCGATCAGCACGCAATCGCGTTGTTCATTTAATTAGACAATCTAAACGTGAATTTTTTCAGGCTTCTATTAGGTCAAACCTTGACAAACCTAAACATCTGTGGCGAATAATTCGCAATTTAGCTCCAACAAATTTCTCTAAGCTTCCTTGCCATTTAACTGTTAATGACATTACATATAACGACAATTTTGATATTTCCAACTTATTCAATTCCCACTTTGCTAATATATCGTCATCTGTACAACTTAATTCTGTTAATACGCCTCCTAATTGGGACTATCTTAGAGACTTCATTAATTCTAAACTTTCATCTACATCTTCTTTTGTTATTCCCCCTATTACAACGTCTTTTGTTTTAGATAGTCTTCAGCACCTTTCTACTAAAAAAGCTGCAGGTCTTGATGGTTTGAGTGGCTACTGTCTAAAAATATCAGCTCCATCGATATGCTCTTCACTCACATCAATTTTCAACCTTAGTATTTCTTCAAATTCCTTCCCTGACTCCTGGAAAATTGCAAAAGTCTCTCCTCTCTTTTTTACTGTTCTACCTATCGACCTATTTCTGTTCTCCCAATAATCTCTAAAATTCTTGAACGTCATGCTCACACATCCTTCTATAGCTTTCTTTCTGATCATCACCTTATTTCTGACTCTCAGTCTGGTTTTCGTAACTCTCGCTCCTGTGAACTTGCTCTTACTGACCTTATCGATCGTATTCTCAAGAATATTGTTCAGCGCCTGCTTAATGGGCTTTTGCTCATTGATCTTAAAAAAACCTTTGGATTTAGTTGACCATAGTGTCCTTCTTTTCAAGCTCGAAATGTATGGTTGTTGTTTCTTCTGTTGATTGGTTTTCATCTTATCTTTCTAACCGCTCTCAACGTACCAACTTTAAGGGTGTATTATCAAATTCTCTTCCAGTATCTCTTGGTGTCCCACAAGGTAGTATCCTTGGCCCTCTTTTCTTTTTGCTACTCATTAATAACCTTCCACTTTATACTTCTGCTGGAACTAATCTTACTATGTTTGCCGACGACACCTCTGTTCTGGTATCAGGTCCCTCAGTCTCTGATTTATACAATCTTTTTAACTCTATTTCTACTGAGGTTTACTCGTGGACTACATTTAACCGTACAATACCAAAAAAACTTAATCTCTTATGATAACATCGCACCAGAAATTCTCTCATTTACCTAACCTTAATCTCAACATTCTCATAAATGGCACTTCAATTGACCAAGTTAGTCATGCTAAATTACTTGGTGTTACAAGACCCTTTTTTAACCTAGGAACAGCACATTGATAATAAGTGTTCTCAAATTAGCAGTAAGCTATGTCAGCATCTCATCATGTCAGTCACCTATCTCAGCGTCCGAACATTAAATTCACTTTTGAGAAACAAACTGACGGTAAACTTTCTTTTCTAGATATATTAATCAACAATTCTTCAAGTGACTGTGTTTTTTCTGTTTTTCATAAAAAAACTTACACTTGCCTCCTAACCAATTTCTTTAGCTTTATTCCGTTTCGTTATAAAATCGGTTTTATCCGCTCTTAATGACAGGATTTTTAAAATCAACAACACATCATCCGGTTTTTACAGTGATTTTAATAAACTTTCAAATACTCTCAAGCGTAACTCTTTTCCCTTATACATCATTGACAAAACTTTTAAGCAGTATTAAAATAAGTCAAAGCCGCAACGTTAATAATGATGACAATACACGCTATTTCAAGCTTCCCTTCATTGGTTACTATTCTAGAATAACGAAAGTAAAACTCCGACAATTGCTCAAATGTTTTTGTAAAACGGATCTCAATATAAAATTAGTTTTTACTTCTTTTAAAATAAAAAACGTGTTTAGTTTTAAAGAT
>JANCMA020145703.1:4017-9017 GCA_024336925.2 Zoanthus solanderi
CTAACAGGAGTCCATTAATAGGAGTGTTCATCCATCTGTAATCACCTTCATCCTCACACATTAGCAAAGAATAATACGTACTAACAGGAGTCCATTAATAGGAGTGTTCATCCATCTGTAATCACCTTCATCCTCACACATTAGCAAAGAATAATACGTAGTAACAGAAGTCCTTTAATATGAATGTTTATCCATCTGTTATCACCCTCATCCCAAAACAGTAGCAAACAGTTAAGTACTAACAGGAGTTCATTACATCTGTGCTTATAAAATCGAAACACCTAAAAGATGTCTGGAATGTTTGTGCTGTAACCAATCACAGACGAGAATTTCACACCACAGGCAACGAATGGTTTTCTAGTGGTTAAGGAACAAATTATTTTCATTTTCTTTAAAGTTACAAGCTGTCTTAAAAGAAATGTAAAACACCGCAGATCCACTGCTAAGGACCGCATCCATCACATTGTGCGATGTTATAAAGAAAACATTTAGAAGCAAACGCGACGACAACCATCTTTCATGTAAGGACGTTTCGCTTTAAGACAGTAAAAGTAAAAGATTGTGATGTTTTCATTTCTGGTAGTAGAATCCCTGCTAATAGTTTTTTGTAGAACAAAGTGATTGAATTTCCTGTATGTGGACAAACGCTTGAACATTCGAACTACTGTGCCACCTGTTCCTTGATTGCAACATCGGCAAACTGGAAAGACCACCGATAAAATCAAACATGTATAGCGCAAAGTAAACTGCCCAATTTCGCTATTCCTTCCAAAATATCATTTTGCCTTTTCTCTGAAGGCGTTTATGCATTTGATATCTGGGGGATTACATGCAATGAGGTGCTAGTTATGAGAGCAATTATTACTTGTTAAAAGACTGACTGTTGAAACAAAACAAAAATAATTTGTTCAGTGACCGAAAGGGAACCGTTAGTTGTCTGTAGTTTCTGTTTTGTGAAGATCTCGTCTATGATTGGTTACAACACAATAAAGATTCCAGAGATATTTTAGGTGTTCACGCTTTTATAAGCACACTTGTAATAGAAGTCTTCATCCACTTTTAATCTCCTTCATCCCCACACATTAGCAAACGGTATTAAGTAGCAAAAAAATAAGTACTAAAAAGAGTCAATCTACCTGTAATCACCTCCATCCCCACACAGTAGCAAAGAATAATAAGTATTAGTTACAGGAGTCCTTTACTGTAATAGGAGTATTCATCTATCTGTAATCACCCTCATCGCCAGGCAGTGGTAGACAATATTCTGATTAGTAATAGAAGTCCATTACTAGGAATGTTGATCCTTTTGTATTCACCTTCATTCCCACACAATGTAATTACTAACAGGAATCCAGTACTAGGAGCATTCCCTTTCTCTATTCAACCGACATAGCATGTTAACAAAAGTTGCGAACTGTTCTAAAAAGAGCGTTTATCTTATCCAATTCACCTTTGTCCATATTGTCAGTAACAAAGACAATAGAACAAAAAGCTTGTAGCTTATTGCTCCATTTGCTACTCAACTTTCAGGACTTTGCTCTTTAAAAAACAGAATTCTCTTAGTATTATTGGCTTTCAAGAATTAACAACATTTGATTGCCATGTTTACTCTTTTTCTTACTCAACAAACACACTTTTCCTGGTCACAGCCACATTATCTTGGAATGCCTGGTAATTAAATGTCTTTTCTGGTTATATAAAATTATCTAAGCAAGCTCACGTCTCAACAAAGTGAGGAATTAAATGAGGGTAGCCAAAAAAAAAAAACAATGATGAAGCTTTTAGTCCAGGGCCCAGTTGTTCAAAAGCCGATTAGCACTAACCCAGGGTTAAATTCTTAACCCACGTTTTTGCTTTCCACCTTACGAAGATGGATTGGAGCTGTAATTTTGGGATAAACAACTTTTTTTCCTTTGAAAACCAAACAGTATTTTAAAAGCACCGTTTACCTTTTCTTAGAAAATAATTTGTTGGTTTAATTTTTATATGACCCTGGGTTTTAAAGTTAACCAGCTTTTGAACAACCCGACCCAGTACATAGGTTTTGTTGTTTTGGAAAAGTTTTATTGTACTCTTACTTACTTGTACACCCTCAACCTTTTATTGTTATCTTAGAATATCTAATTTGCTAACGAAATCTAGATGAACACTTTAGTCAGTAACTATTTTTTGAACAACTTAAAACAATAATTATTATTTATATGTTTAAATAGCCTTGCATTCAGTTAATGAACTATCACTTTACCTTATAGCATCCTCTTTTTTTCTTTCCAGCTGTTCAGCCACATCCACAAGGTAATCAGCAAATTTGGTCACATTAAGATTAGGAACATCTGTATGTAAAGCTTCAAACACTGCCGCAGCCTGCAGTACTGCCCCATTTACTCCTCTGATGTGGGCATGAGTTATATAGGCATTCTGAGTAGCATACTAACGTAAGAATAAGAAGCATAGTAAAAACACATTTGCCTGATGGTAATAAATACAATAATAATTATAATAATAATGACATAATAATAACAATTAAAACTATAACAATACTTGTCTAATAAAAATGATAATAACAATATTGATAAAAATATAATACATTAACAATAATAAAAATTCTATTTAACAATTATGATAACAACATGATAATAATAATAATTATAGAAAAATAGTAATTATAATTATAATAAACATAATAAAAATCATAATTGCAATTACATTTATAATATAAATGACAACACTATTATAATGATAATAACAATAGTAATAACAAATATAACAAATCTAGCTAAATTCTTTCACTTGCTTTGTGAGCATTGGCACCGATATCTGTTGAGTTAAGTGCATTAGAGTGTTTGATTGACCCTGGATAGGTAACAGTATATCACTGTTTAGTTCCCAGCAAAAAGTGCAACTCATTCTAGAAAAGACCTTGGAGAAGAAGGTTGCAAAATTACAGCTCTTTCCATTGCTGGGGATTTGAAGGATTGTCAATACACACTGGCAAACAGTGATATCAATGGCTATTTTAACATTTTCATCGGCTGGAAACTGGTAGAGAAAAAACAAAGGTCATTACAAAAAATGCTTTAAGAAAAAATAAATAAACTCTAACATGCTGTCTACTTTCAGAATATCTTTGCCAACTTCAAATCTTATTGACAACCCTGGTATTGATTTAGCTGCTTGATGCTGGAAGACAGAGATCTTATCCACTGCACCATCCATGTTTCAATAAGCTAAGGTAACAGAGATAGTACTGTCAAACTTCCGAATTCTCAAGCAATCTAGAACTTACAATATCTGGTAAAATCATTGCTTAGCCATCAAGTTTCTCCAAACTGACAGGCGAAAGAAGTAACTAAATTAAAACATCCAACACTGCACCATAGTTTCATTTTTAAGGCATGAGTGCCTTCATGTTATCTAAAGGACTCTGTCCCTTGTCCAACTGACTGATTGACTGACTGATCATTCTGAAACTTTCATGGCCTCGGCCCTTGTTTTTGCACTCGGCCACAAGAAGCGTAAGTTCTACTATACTTGAACTGATTGTCCTGGTTTTGTGAACTGGTTTGCAAATCAATTTGTGTTGCACATCAAAAAGAGAGGTCCACATAATTTATATATATGTTAGAAGAGGTTATTTCTGAAAAATATTACCATTTATTGTAAGTATTTTGAGCCATGTATCCATACATGTTAAACACACACACACACACACACACACACTGTTCATGGATAACTTTAGATGGATTAACTTCTTTGTCAGTCATGGCAGGCTAAATTGTAATCAATTTTAAATCTCACATTGTATTTCATGCCTTGGTTAAGAGCCATCTTTGATTCCTAATTTAGCACAAAATGTAAGATGCTAATAAGATACTGTTGAATTTTCTGATTTTTTCTCAACCCTCACAAACACCTCATTTTCTATAGACTTGGATGCCAAAAAAGAATTCAGCTACAACCCGCTGTTTAACTCATAATTAGTATTGAAGAGTATTTATTAGCAAATATTTTTGATCAACTCTGATCTGAGATTATCAAGCTAAAAACTACTTTGATGATGATCCAAGCAGACTGAAAACGTTTGTTATTAATTTCTGCATTGCTGCCTCATTCTGCCATCTTGGATGTGAAACACAAGGACCATTTCACAGCACATCAGAACATGGTAAGCCACGCTCACCCAGACTCTTGGCCAGTGAGTTACATTGCCAAACTGTAAGAGTTAGAAGGTCTGTCAGAGTGAAGACTGGCATGTACAGTCATCTTTGTACCAACAACATCCTGTGATATTTTGATGTATTATTAGTCATTGTTGAAGGATGAACAAGGTAACTGTTTGTTTTGCTAAAAGGAGGTTTTGCTAACAACCAGTTTGCTAACGTCTTTGGTCAGTTTATAAACCACTTTGGGCAGTTCATTAATGCATTATATGTCAGTTTGCTAATGTTTCATAATTATGTAAATAAAATATGATCTGTTAGCATTGTTTACACACACTAGTCTTATTCTAAAGATCACACACTTCTGTAAGTGAACTGACATGAGACTGAAGGACAGGTTTTATTATATACTTTTTATCTAGTATATATGAAACGTCTACAGGCGAACTCTGTTATATAGGATGAATTAGCATAGGTAACTGACCACAGACGTTAGCGAACTGGTCGTTACCGAAACATCCCGTTGTGAAATGACAGCAGCTCAACAGAAATTAGAATTCTCCACCATAACATCCAATCAATCCCTTTGGCTTTGGCTTAAATTTAATGTATACCTCTTTAGGCAAAATAAAATAAATTCCCGGTTTCTCATCAGTGCCCGCATTGCAAAAAAGGTGCCCCGTCAATTTTTTTTTTCACAAGTAAATAAAAATTACAATTTTCAACATTGGTTTGATGAAATATTTTCTGGTAGAGAATGATCAGCATTTCACTTTTTAAGAATATTCCGTCATGCATCACGAGCTAATTCTTGGTGGTCACTTACATGCGAACTTTTGT
>JANCMA020145703.1:14017-24327 GCA_024336925.2 Zoanthus solanderi
CAGCACAATGCAAAACAAGCCAAGGATGACGTCCCATTTGTTTGTTTCGGAGATATATTCAAATGTCGCTTTAACACATGGAATAAAATCTCTTGGAATGTCATAAAGACCAAGGAGGTTTTTCACCTGACCAAATCCAATTGTGATAGCTGCCGCTGAAGTGAAACCACTAATAACAGGGATAGAAATGAATCTTACAAGAAAACCAAGCTTTAACACACCCATTGCTGTTTGTATGGCACCACAGAATAGAGTAAGCATAACAGCGTACGGCACTGCACTGGTCTCACTCTTAGTCAGATGATTGTAAACAGCATCATCTACAAAAAGGGACATTATTGCAGTAGGGCCAATGGCTATATCTTTGCTAGTACCAAGAAAACAGTACACAAAACAACCCATAAATGAAGAGTACAAGCCATACTCCACTGGCAAATCTGCAATATCTGCATACGCAAGGGCTTGAGGTATTATCATGAGACCTACAGTTAGACCTGCAACAACATCTGATTGTAGTTTTCCCAGGCTGTAGTCAGGTAGCCACTGAGTTATGGGAAGATATGTAAAAAGTATTTTCTTCATTTTCCTGTGACCGCGAACACGCATAACGAATCCGGTCTAACTAAAAAAACAAAATGTTCCACTGTTGGCTTTTCGCAATCAATGTTAATTTTTAAACTGTGTTGTAATAGTTGTTTTAAAATAGTCTTTTCCTTCAAGATCATATTTCTCAGACAACTAACTTCCTGGATCGCACCAATCCACCGGCACTTGATGAGGGTGAGCCCACAGTAATACAGCGGTTTTCCCAAAACTTCCCCAATTACTTCCGGTGTGATTTACCGACAGACTGGAATGTCAAGTTCGCAACAATATTATATTTCTCACCAGTTTCTTAATAAACATTGATTTTATCTATCACAACCTCAATGATATGTAGTTTTCTACCAGAATAGGTTAGTTCCATTTACGTTTCATTCAAGAGTCCGAATATTTGACTTCTCATCTCTGCCGCACAATCTGCCCGTGTTGTAGCGTCGATTGATAACACTAAAGCACGGGCACTTTCTGCGGATTTTTTCTTTTTCCACAAGTGTTTGGAATCACTTGTGCTTTTAGCAGAGATTTTGCCGAAAATCTTGAGATTTGAGGACTTAAGCGTGAGATCGTGAGAAAGCATAAAAATTCGTGAGTCTCACGGTTAAATCGTGAGACTTGGCAGGTTTGCTAAAGTTTCTGAATGTAGTCGCTTCGTCGAAGTGATTCACTCCATCCAAGACAAAACGGCATATTGCGGCACTTGACTTTTATACGCGTGAGCTCATTGAGTACTGTCACGCTCGCTTAACTAATCAAGATTCTTCTTAAGAATTTTCGGTTTGTCCACGTGCGAACGCTTTTAGTTTGTTACCAGCGAGAACACGAGAGATGGAAAAGCGCCCTACCTAAATGATGTTTGAATTCGGAGGTGTTCTTTCACAACTAAAATGTCTTCTTAATTATCGAAGCTTAGCATCAAAGCAAATGGGTGAAAAGCTTAAAAACTGAAATATAGGAACCTAACTCATGAGAGCATTTTTAAAACTTTGACTGTCATCGTGTTAATTATTTTTGATTAATGCTAGCTAATACTAATAGTTTTACAATGAACAGTGTCTGTCAAGGAGGCAAATTTTGTGGAAAAATAAGATTCCTGATCTCATCAAAACTTTAGCGTTTTAACTTTTCAAAAAACGACAGGGAAATTTGAATCCGAATTATTTTTAGCTAAATTAAGTTTTAAGAAAAGCGTCTATAGAAAAGCAAAAGAAAAGAGATAAACAAAAAATCCAAAGTTAAAAAAAGATTTGAGTTCCCATACCGGGAGTCGAACCCGGGCCGCCTGGGTGAAAGCCAGGAATCCTAACCGCTAGACCATATGGGAATTTCATGCATGGGAAATATAAATTAATGAAGTAATTTAATTGCATGCAAATTCACACAATTTCACCAAGCCCCTTGCGATAAACAGTTTATCAAAACACATCTTGGATATAATTCCTACAAATGATAACTTTTTTGTTACATTACCGACAATTTTATCAAATACCCGTCAATAAGGTGACCAGACTAAATTTTTTTTTTCCAAATATTAAAAAGATGATGTAATCTCTTCTTATGATTTTGTAGTTTTGATTGGCTAACACATCATGCGTGTCAAATCTGCTCGTATTGCCGATTTATTTCATTGTGAAACTTTTTGAACTTTGTCTAAAAGAAAAGATTGCATATAACACGGACAAAAGATTTAAATTCGAGTTTTTTAAATTAAGTTTTGTAAAAAAAGGAATCGAAGAAATTAATTATGGTAATGCGTATTGCTCAAACTATCGTTCATGCAGTATGTCAAAACCTCGGTCTGATATTTTACCGTAAAGTCCTTGTGGAGTTGTGCTTAGGTGATATCCTCTTCAAATTAACCCCAAACCCTTTAGTTACAAAACAAAATATCTTTCATGGCATTTAAAATATTCATATTGTAAAAAAAAATGTGACGCTAACTAACGATCCGCTTTTCTCTACACGGACCCTTTGTTGAATAATGTTGACGTTGATAGTTCGACAAGATGTCGAAAAAAACTTGATTTTTTTTTCATGCTTTGATAAAATGGCATCAAAATTATCGAAGCCAATGATTTGAAAATTACTTTTAAAAGTTTTAAAATGTCATTGGTTTGCATGTTTAATGCTAATCGGTATTTTTTCAAAACAATTGTTTATGCAAGTACTGAAATAGTTGACAAAACAAAATAAGACAAGAACTAAGAAAACTTTTTTTTTCTTTTATCAATTTAATTATGAATTTTTTTTAACATATATACACTTGCAGTCATTGTAATTTCAGTTTAAACTGGCCCCATGATCGAGAGAAGTTACCAAGTTTGTACCAATTGATTTTGAAATTGAATGATCAAATGCCACTACATCTTAAATTATAGTAAATCTGGATTGACTAAATAATGTACTTAACATCGAAACAGCTCGAAAAGTGATTTTTAGCTTTTGAATTTTGGCTCTGCCAATCTAAATACTAAAACAGTCTCTTGCAATTTCATTTTCAGAAGTTTATCAACTTAAACAATAAGAGAATTAAAAAAATCAAGACTACATAGTGCATCACTGCAGTACGGTACTGGGTCTGGGGTTCAACTGTATTGTGTAGATTAAGTAGATTTGAAAAAATAAAATACGATTATAGCCGTTTCGGCAAACAATGTCCTTTTACAATGTTTATCTATTTATTTAGTGCTTTCTGAGATTCTTATTTACATTCTTGAATTGAGACAGTCACGTTTAAATTATTTATATTGTCATACAATTGTGCTCAGCAGACCAAGTGTGACGACACAAGTGTCATAAAGACAAGCGCCTCTTTACGGTAAATGTGAGAATGTTGAGTTGAGTATTTGATGGCGAGATTGCCGATATATAACCTTTCTCAATGATCGGAAAAAGAAAAAAGAAAACTCTGCTAATATGGGTAACACACATAACCATTCAACACCGTCGAGAGGTAAGGAAAAAAGATTCTTTCACGGTTGAAATTTTCATGTGATACGACATATCACTTAAAGTAGTGGTTGCCATAAAGCGTTGTCCGGGACATTATAACAATAATTAATGACAATGATAAACCAGCTGGTTTCGTGTTTCAGCAAGAAATATTCAAGAAAAAGAGTTTGAAACTAGAAAAAGTAGTTTAAATGCGCTTTCTAATTTTTATTTTAGTTGATTTCTTGTAATTTCCGTCTGCTTTGATTCGTTTTGAATTTTATTGTTAAGTGAGATTGGAGCTCGCTCAACCAGTAAATTTGCCAGCTAGGCAATACTTTAAAGCTTCAAAATAGCCTTTTCTCAAAGATTCGTGTATTTTTTAGCTTATAACACTAGCATAATAAAGTGTTTACACAGGGACTTCAGTTTTTGTCGAGTTTCTTTATGCGTCACACATTGTTTGATAAGGATTTAGTCGAACGTCAACATGGCCTCCAAAGAAGAATGGAATTTATATAATTTCGCAGTCGATTTGGGGTGGTCGATACAACGGTAAGGTTATTTCTTTCAGTAAAAAAATAATTATTTCAAAAGAAATGTTTTTAAACAATATATTTCACTCTTATTTTGACCCACTGCTTGCCTCAAATCGCATTCAAAAAGTCACAAAGAGTCGGATTTATTTATATTCATCAGCTCGCTTTTCATTGTTGTGTACATACCTGACAGCTCCATTCGAAAAACAAAACTTTGTGTTTGGTATCAGAGTTATTCAGTAAAGTTTAGGATCCTCCAGAGTATGCATCAGTGTTAAAAATATAAATTGAATTATGAATTAACTAATTTATGTGTTTTCAAAATCAATATAAAAGTACAATTAATTATATAAGTGGAAGGGTATTAGTTATGACAGTCGCTCATCGGGTGATTTTCGCTTCTCATAAGAGTAAGAACTATGCATTTGCCTTTGTTTAAGTTGTGGATATCATTCGCTTGGTTGTATCTGGTTGAAAACGTGTAGCGAATGATAACCTTTTTATTAATATTATAAAATCCATTCTGATAATAATACTCTTCCAACAAGCTCTCTCCGCTCGTGTGTGGACGCTTTTGACAGTTTTGTTTCCTGTTCAACTCGTAGCTAAACTTCGGCAAAAGGACGCATAATGTACAAATAATAGCGGCAACATATATGCGTTTTGTCTCACATTCAAGTTAACTTCTACCCGATATGAGCTGAACCAAAATATTTTGCATCGTAGAACCATTTGAAAGATAACGCCAACGGCATACTTCAATAATAACCATACAAAGGTTTTCAACTTCAAGAACCTGTTTCTAAATGATCACTTATATTTGTTGACTGACAAAATAAATAAAACTATATATCCACGTCAAAGATTTTTTTGTTTTTCTCCGGCAAAATCTGAGATATACCAGTGACTGATGTGCAAGATCTCTCAGAAATATGACTTAAATTTTAAAATTGTAAATTGATCAGAATTTTTAATTTGCATTCAAATTTCTTTGTGACCGTTAAATACAGTAAGTTGTAGTTTGAGATGAATCACCGCTTATATTTAACCTGTTATAAATAAATAAAATCTAACACCCTATCTTGAAGGAAGTTGTAAACAAAAAGCTATATCCATCCTTATTTTATCAATCTCTTTTAAGCCCCCTAAAAGGCTATTCATATAAAGCTGGTTGTCACAAGGTTATGGTTATGTCTCAAGTTATCTTTGGCCAGCCATCATTTTATACAATCTCTTTATTGGAACTTGGTGTTAGATTTTTTCCATATAAATTTGTGTCAGATTTGACCCTAGCTACCTCTGGGATAACTATAGTCACACATGAACAAGCCCAAAAATAAATTAATTTTGACTAAATATTATAAAGCATTTTAGCTATTATAAATAGAATATAATTTGTGATTGGTTGTTTCTCAACAGGTCCAAATGAAGTAAACAGAACTTGGATTTATTCTGCAGATGAAACTGAAGATTCCTCCCAGCCTGATTTCGGCAAAAACATTGCAAGAGGACATGCAAAAGACTTCAATGGCTCTTCCTCCTTTGATAATAGTGAGCATCATCAAGCTACACCTTACTCCAATTCACAAGGAAATAGGTCCCATAAGCAGCATTCCCTAAGTCCAAGTAATCATGGGACAGGTCAACTATTCAGACATCAATCAGATAGCGAAACAAATTCTGGACATTACAGTAAGGGGACACCTTCAGATTCAGAATTGGTTCCCTCCAAAGTTAAGTCAAAAGATCGTTTACACTTACCATTAAAGGAGTACGAGTTACCCTCATTTCTCAAGAAAAATGGCCAAGTGAAAAGATCATCCCCTGGAGGGACACACATTATTCAACAGGATGTAGGTGACTTTGATGTTGAGGTGAGTTCCAAACATCACCAGCACTCCTCTTTAATGATACCAATGGATCAACTTAGAATGCCAGAATTTTTAAAGCAAAAAACAATTGATTATGACAGGAAAAGCCAAGAAAGAAGTTTACCTGTTGGGGAGTTCAAAACAGCCAGGAGAAGTCCTGTTTTAGTTAGGCAAAACATGCCAAAGGACCTAATAAAACAGAAACTTTACAATCCCAAAACACAACAGGTTTATAGAACTGATGATGCAGTTAGTTCCAGGCAGAAAGGCCACACGGAAAGAAATATGGTTGACGTAGACAATAGTGAGTTGTATCATAGACCCAAACAACAAGAACAAGGGTTTTATAATTATGAACCTGTTAGTTCTCAGGCAGATGTTAAAAAATGTGATAAGCAACAATCATCAGCTTCTATTTGGAGTAAAGCACAAATGTCAGCAGTTGCTGATGATTTGAACATGCAACTTAAATTTAATCAAGGCACAAATGTAGATCAGACATCCAGCATTAACGGACATGAGCAGCTGAATGACACTTCTGTCGACAACAGCATAAAATCTGTGGTATTTGATGATGCTAGTTTACAAAGGAAATACAAAAGGAAAGATAAATCAGGAATCAAACAAGATAAACTAGTAATAACAAAAGAACCCAAAGCTGCAGTTGAAAAACCAAGTGGTGAGCTGAATGAAAAACTTAATGCTACTGTAAACAATCATTTCTCTTCAGATACTGAGAGCTTTCAGAGTAACTCATCTAACTCCTTCTCACATTCAAATTCTCATCAAGCAGCAAGAACTAGAAACCACATCCAACAAGACTGGTTGGGCTTTAGGGTTTCACCACCAGACAAGTTGAGTCCAAGAGCTACAAAACTAACAACTGTTAATAAAGATTTTCATCAGCAGTCACAAGAGCTCCATTCTGCATCACCTGAAGTTTCTAGTGCAATGCATGACAGCAGCCCTTGCTATGCTGATAGCTCATATGATGAAGATTCCTCTAAAAAGGTTAAGCGGAAAAACTCCTTACAAGCTCAGCTTAGGAAGAAAATTCAAAGATATGAAGCAGCAAGAATTAGTGTAGGAGGGGGCAGGGAACGCTATGATAGTGATTCAACAACTATCAGTGGAGCAAGTTTTGTAAGTGACAGTCTTCCAAGAAGTTCACCAAGAAAATATGGCATAAATGAACTACCTGATGATTTGTTGATGAGAATTCTAAACTACTTACCAACCTCAGAACTGTGTAAAAGCTCAGGTGTTTGCCGCAAGTGGCATTACTTATGTTGGGACCCAGAATTATGGACCTGTATTACTATTCTTAATTACCAAGACAGTAATATCAACAGGGTTTTGAAAAACTTGTTGTCAAAACTTGCTGTGAGAACTCAAGGTTATTGTTTGACTGTACAATCTGTAAAACTGAATGGCTGTGAACTGTTATCAGATAAAGCTTTAGGATGTATTGCACAGTTTTGCATTGATGTTGTGGAGCTTCAAATCGCTGGATGTTGTTGCATCACAAGCAAAGGTCTTCAGGATATCTTAACAAGATGCCACAATCTTTGTTTTATTGACCTCACAGGATGTAGCTGTGTCAACAGTATTTTTTGCCTTTCGAATAATGGATTTTCAACTGGAAATCGCAGCTCATTTCTTCAGTTGAAACATTTAAACCTGAGCGATTGTGTTGCCTTTGATGATTTAGGTTTGCGAACAGTTGGATTGTGCTGTGGCCTTCTTGAAACCCTTTACCTGCGCCGATGTAATAGGGTCACAGATGTTGGCATCAAACATGTTGCTAATCACTGTCTGATGCTGAAAGAACTCAGCGTTAGTGACTGTTACAAAGTCAGGGACTTTAGTTTGAAAGAAGTATCAAAGCATGTGTCAGGCCTTAAGTATCTAAGTGTTGCAAAGTGTCCTGTGACAGATGCTGGAGTGAAATGCATCGGAAAGCGATGTGTTAGACTAAAGTACCTTAACATTCGTGGCTGTGAGGGTGTTAGTGATGTAGGAGTCATTCATGTCGTACAAAATTGTCTAAAACTAAGATCTCTTGACATAGGAAAGTGTAGCATTACAGACAGTTCTTTGCAGACAATTGCAATTCACTGTCCACAGCTGAAGAAGCTAAGTTTAAAGGGATGTACTGGTATCTCAGATACTGGTGTCAAGAGTATTGCAGCACAGTGTTGTAGTCTTCAGTATTTAAATGTTCAGGAATGCAATTTAGATTACGAAACATTTGCTTATATAAGGGGACACTGTAGACATTGTATAATAGAGCATACATGCCCAGCATTTTTCTAAAAATAGACTGTTTCATACCTTGCTTGACAGAGGTTTCTTATTTCTCGTTTTGAAAGTCAAAGACAAAGTAACTTGCAGGGATTTTGCTAGTTCTTCTGTCAAGGATTTACAGACATGCAATGTCATTGGGCAGTGAATTAGGCTGGGTTGTAACAATTGAGTTTTGAACTGGGTATGATGTCAATTTTTCCTTTGCAGTTTTGGATGGGCCAAAGGCATATATTAAATGGAGAGGTTTCCTTTCTGATCCCTCTGCCTAATAGGATGACTAGTATTCACAGATAATTTATTACCGCAGCTTTCATCTAAAAAATTGTTTTGATGATAGGTTGTTTTTGGCAGGTACAATAAACTAATGTTCAGATTCTAACATTAGTAATTTATATATTACCAAAACTAACTTATTTTTCCATCGTTTTAATTTAATGATTGGATAAAGAAACAGTGAATAACAACAAGTTTTACTTTTCAAAAACAAACAGCTCATAGCCTAAATGTTACAAGAATTTTGCTACAGAATTAAGTATTTAATGTAAAAGGTTTTGGTTTGCTCTTTACATGTGAGTGCAAATTGTTTGTGTTACATATATTTTTTAAACAATGCATACATGTTTATTGGTATTATTGGATTATATTTAACATACTGGGCCCAGTTGTTCGAAAGCCAATTAGCGTTAACCCAGGGTTAAACTGTTAACCCATGGTTTTTGTTTCCAACCTTACAGAGATGGATTTGAGCTGTAAATTTGGGATTGTAAAGTTTCTTCCTTAAAAAATCTGAGCAGCATTTTATACAAACTGTAATATTTTCCTTTGAGAATCAATTCCTGCTGTATTTTTTGCTTAACCAAGGGTTAAATTTAACGAACTTTTAAACAACCCAGCCCTGGTCTATTAATTTCTGCAGCTGATTGTTGGTCAAGACCTCCAATCAGCTCAACCAAAGAACACTCCATGTCCTTTCTTTATAGGGTTTAAAGTGAAAAGTTCATATTACTTTGTGCAACTAGGTGGCCAATGGCAGCTTCGTGTTAAATTTACTTTCAGCAAACAGTTTCCAAGAACTGAATGAACAAGATTTTTGGTACGGCCAGGTCATTTGAAAATTTATGTAAGCGCAGACTTAATGCTGTAAAGGAGCCCAATAAGTACCCAATTGAGTTGCAGAAAGGGACCACTGTGTATCTCTCCCCCATCATTCTGTTCATAGGCCCATAAAACTTTGCATTTTTTAAAAATTTACTTGTTTAGTGAATACCTTAATACCTAATTCAGATGACAAAAAAGATACTTTTTGAAAAATTAAATTACTTAAATTACATTGTTTTGTACATTAATATTGATATTGCAGTCAATGAGTTCAGATTTCAGGTTTTACATGATAATAACTAGAAACGTTTTGTGTGTTTTTAAAACATATTTAGCTAAACTATTATATTTAATAACCAGAGATTGAGCTCTCGAATTTTATTAGCCACAGAAGGATTATTCAGTCTCTAAACAATGCAAATAGAGTTTCATATTAAAATATTACAATTTATTAAATATTTATAGAATGTATTCAATCCAAACGAGTACTTGTAAAGCTCAGAAACAGAGCTTTGTTTGCAGAGCTGATATTCTTCTGTATTTGTTATTAAAAATGTTGAATTATCTTATGACAATCTGTTGACATTTTTATTGGGTATTAAAACATTTATGCAAGATAAAAAAGCGAATTTCTCTCACTGCTTATAATTTTAAAAGGCAAAAGCAGAATTTTTTAGTGAAAGACCGGTCCTGTTTTTATATATATGTTCCATTTACTTGTAAAATATGATAGCGAGGTGTGTTGTGGCTACGTAAATTGAACAGATATGTAGAAACACTGGACCTGACTGTCATCACTTAGGTCTGCTTTTGACGTCACGGACCAGAAAATAATATGGTAGTTACCAGCTTACTCTATCGCTCGGTCAAGGTGAATCCGGAAGTGATTTTTCCACACTTTAAACGCAAATTACACCATGAAAAAAAAATCTTAATCGAATTTTTTTCCCCATCACCATTAGAT
>JANCMA020145704.1:0-14186 GCA_024336925.2 Zoanthus solanderi
AACATCAAACAAAGGAGCATTGTAATCTTCTTTGTAGTTTGCTAAGTTTCCTAACCAGTCCACTTTAATAACTTTGCTAGTAGTAACACACATTATATTCTTGTTTGTTTCCAATGTCAGAAAAAAATTAAAATATTTTCAAAAATGGAGAAATGATTTAAGCAAAAAGAAAAGCAACTGCATGTTCAACCATGTCTTTGGTTACCTTTTTTTTCATTTGTTCGTTCGTTCCTTCCTTTCTTCCTCCCTTCTTTCCGTCCTTCTTTCTTCCTCCCTTCCTCCCTTCCTCCCTTCCTTTTTTTCTTTTTCTTTCTTTCTTCCTTCCTTCCTTCCTTCCTTCCTCCCTTCCTTCCTCCCTCCCTCCCTTCCTCCCTTTCTTCCTTCCTTCCTTCCTTCCTCCCTTCCTCCCTTTCTTCCTTCCTTCCTTCCGTCCTCCCTTCCCGCTTCCTTCCTCCCTTCCTTCCTCCCTTCCTCCCTTCCTTCCTTCCTTCCTTCCTTCCTCCCTTTCTTCCTTCCTTCCTTCCTTCGTTCCATCGTTCCTTCCTTCGTCCCTCTTTTTTGTCTTTTCCCTCTTCTCTTTTTTTGCTTACTCTCTCCTTCCTTCCTCTACTCTCTCTCTTTTCTTTACACCCTTTATTTTCCTTCCTTCCTTCTTTCTTTACCCTACCTCCTTCCCTTATCTCCCCTCTTTCCTTTTTCTATCCTTTTCTCCTCTTCTCCCTCCCTCCCATCCTACTTCCTCTTTTCCTTTCTTTCATCCCTCCTACCTTTGTCCTTTTTCTCTTCTTTTCTTCCGTTCCTAAAATTATATCATATAAAATCTTTCGTTTAGGACAAATCGCGTCTCCAGAATTCGCGTGAGATCATAGACGATGAGATTATTATCACCAAGACCATTCGCAGTGTCTCCGGTAAGTGCTTAAAAGGGTGGGGGTTAACTTACCATCTTTAAACTCGCAAGTTATATTTTGTGAAAGAAAATACCACATGAAATGTGATGTCTAAACTTTTAACCAACATGGCAATTTTCACATGGACCAGGTCAATTCACCCTACATCACTTTCTTCACTTCACACAGGACCCCTATAAGTTTCTTGCAACAATTTGAACTATAAATAATTTTAATTTTTTTTTATCTGCAGATGTGAAATTGAACGATCAGGTCCACATGCAAACAGTTGAGTATAAAAGAAATATCAATCAGATTTAAAATTATAAATTTTCGAAGCGTACTTGTTTATATGCTTGAAAGACTATAAACTTAAAAGAAGGCAATATAAGTAACTGTTTTTGTACTTCTTTGGCGGGGTGTGGCTGGCGTAGGTAGTAAAAAGCTCAGGGTTCAATCCTCTGCTCGGACGAGATTCAAGCTTTTGTTTGACCTTCTTTTTTGTCAAATCTGAATCAGTTTTCTATCCTTAATAGAACTAAAGTAAATAGAGTACCAGCAGCTGCTGGGAATTAACCTATGATGGGTTAGTTTTCACGCCCTGGGACTTATCCGCTCAACACTGCAGAAATCGGTCCCCTGTGCCTCTAGGCTCGCAGAAGGACTTAGCTAGTGTTAGAAAAGACTTCTTTGGAACATTTCCTGCCAAGTCGCTATAGGTTGTACTGAAAACTGAAAACTCCACCTGAATTGCCGTGTTGTCAACTAGTGTAGCTTAAGAGCTCTGTTGGTAAGGGAACTCTACCGGTATTGTAGAGGTCACGGGTTCGAATCACGTTGAGCCTCTTTTCTCAATTCCTTAAATTGAGTATGTAACCACAACGATTATTCATGTTATTGTTTACACTGCAGTACAATCTCATTTTCAATAATTGTTTTTCAACTAACATTGTTATTAATGGACCCACTTAAATTGAACTTCTTTCCCATTCAGGCCAGTTATGGCTTCATAGCTCAATTGGTTAGAGCGCACGTAGGGGTCGCGGGTTCGATTTACATTCAAATCTATTTCTCAATTCCTTAAATTGAGTATGTAACCACGATGATAATTCATAACGTTATTGTTTACCGCGCAGTACAAACTCATACTCAAAATTCGTTTTACACGACGTGAGATTGGTATTCATTGACCCACTGCTTTACCAGTTACGGCTTTATAGCTCATTTGGTAAAGGATCTTTACCAGTATTGTAGAGGTCACGTGTTCGAATCATGTTGAAGCCAGGTTTTTTAAGGTTAAATTCGCAAATTATTAATAACGATACATACAATAATATAATATGATATAAATAATACCTAATGACAACTCCCCTAAAGTGGCTTTTCAGTGTCATGTTAAAATCCCCTCTCTCCCATTTAAGAATCCCAACTGGTAGGAGGCATAAACCAGTTGTCTGTTTACAAAGCGTGGTGAAATTTTCCTCCTTGTGATCACCGAGAACAAATTTATTCAGTAGTTCGGGTCGGGGATTTGAACCCGGGTCTTCCACATTCAAATTCCCAACTCTGACCATTGAGCCACGCTACCTCCTACAATCATTGTTCACCTTTCGAGTGGCATTCATGGGCCTAAATTATTTGCCCTGAACAGCTGCAGTTTTATAGCTCAGTTGGTTAGAGTACCGCACCGCGGGTATCAGTGCAGAGATCAGTTTCATTCATCTGATAATAACTGCAGTACACTTCAGTGTTTGTGGTACAATCGAAGCTTGTAAAGCGCTTCCGAGGTTGGTAAATGATTATCAGCTTTCCATCCTTCCGGGGTAGGTAAATGAGTACCAGCGTCTGCTGGGAACTGACCTGCGATGGATTAATGTCCCGTCCAGGGGGGAGTCAAAGAATCTCATCCTCTATGAGCCACTTGGCTCGCAAAGGATTTAGTTTATGAAACGCATACACCTGGCTTATTTGTATTAACAAATCGTAGAACCTTCAAGATCTTCATGTTAACCCAAATAAAACTGAAGAACAAGCGCATGCAATAAGTAAGATAAAGTGGCAGCTTAAAAAGGAAAAATGCTTTTGAAACTGATTTACATTAAACGTCCTAAAAGAACATCACTTTCCCGTAAAAGGTGTCTACTGTAACTGAAGGAAATGAACCATAAAATAATATTAAGTAGAAATAGATGAAGTAAAGGCTAACAGAATAGTAACAACTATTAGAGAAGTTTCAAAGAGAAAGTAAAAATAAGTAAAAATAACGATTTATAAGATTAAAAATGTTTTCTTGTTGTATATAGTTTACTTACTATATAACATTATAATTTATGGTGTCAATTCATTCAGCATTGATTTATTCAGTATTAATTCATTAAGTTTTAATTCATTCAGTTTTAATTCATTCGGTATTTAAACTGTAACTGTAAATCTAAATCATTAAGCTGAAGATGGCTTTGGACGTGCCAAAGTATCTCTTTCAAAAGTGATTTCGTGTTTTTGAAGTTCATATTTTACAAAATAAATCATTGGCAACATTTTTGAACACTAGCTCCTCTAACAATAATTCCGTTTGAATATTTAGTTTGGTGACGCAGATTCTGGTCGCTGGTCTCTTAATTGTCCTTCTCCAGATCCGTGAGTAATACCATAAACACTTAAACGCATGCTCAAACCTTCATACTTTCCAATAACCATGTACATGAATTTAAAACACATTAGTTTGAAGTTCAGTCACTAAAAACCAAGCACCCTCATTCTTCTCTAAGAATGCCCCCTCCCCCTCCTTTTTGCTAGTATAAATAACTCCTCCCCCCAATCCTCTCTACTTTAAAGTGTATGTTTTCTCTGTTTGCTATATTTTGATCAAGGGGCATGGAGCTGACTTTAATACAAAACCTTTTTAAATCAAAGTATGCGATTACATGAGAAAATTTTCAACTCAGCTTGAGCTTGAAATTTCAGCCACGAAGTTGAATTATGCCTTGGGTTAAAAAATGGCCTTGTAATCACGCATTGGATTTAATAAGGAATTGTATTAAAGCTAGGGCTGAAATTGCAGCCCGGTTAACAGGGCTAAGTTCAATCCCGGAGTTGAAAAACTTTTATGTAATCTGTACCTAAATTTCTATAAAAAATTGTGTTTGTATATACGTTTACAGACTTTGGTTATATCATCATAGGTTTAAACTCCTCCTTTCTCTTAAGGGACAATTTAGTAAAAAAAAATGTAAATTCTACACCTTAAAAAAAGAGAGAATACTTAGTGACGTTTCGGACGTCAGTCATTCGTCGGAAACTTTCTGACAGTAGTTTCTACTATGAAGTTGACAAAGATCTCACTACTAAAAAAAAATCCCCTTTACTCCGAAGAAGGACTAACGTCCGAAACGTCAGTAAGCATTCTCTCTTTTTTACGGTGTTTTTACGGTGTAAAATTTACATTTTTATTACTAAATTGTTCCACCGACGCCGCTCAAACTAGTTTACCGCTAGTTAATTTTCTTTCTCTTAAGGGGACCGGTCATTATTTGTTGCTTGGGGGGAATGTCGAAGGATTGGGGGGATCATTGATCGCTAGGAAAGTATTCACCAGCGTGAATGAGCACCTAACTTGTGATAAGACCTGGCACACCTAGCTTCTTTCTGAATCATCTCGTTGCCGTTCCTTAAGTTCTCCTAATAGTTTTAAAATCTTAGATCAAACCTCCACTGAATATGAACTCAGGATTAAGGAAGCTTTAAATTCAATTAGAAAAGCAATCGCTCAACAATTAAGTAAAGCATGTAAATATCAAACTATTTCTGTGATTTCTCTTGTCACTGTACCATAACCGTTACTATTCTACTCAATTTGATATAATTCGCCAGAATAAAAATATTTATCAGAAAGGTAAAAACTTATTAAAAGAAACTATTTATAATTAGAATTTAGCGTTTTCGAGCATTAGCTCATCTTCAGGATAAAATAATTAAAAAGAAAATGCTGCAGTTTAAACTACGCCCTAATCTCAACTATTAAAGTAAAATCTTTTACTCTGTCTTTGTTTCCCATGGGCATCACATAATTGTTTGAAAACACAATATAAACTGCAGCATTTTCTTTTTAGCTATTTTATCCTGAAGATGAGCTAATGCTCGAAAACGTTAGATATTAATTATAAATAGTTTTTAATAAGTTTTTACCTTTTTGATAAATATTTTTTATTCTGGCGAACTATGTCAAATCTCTAGAAAAGGTTTGATACCGTGGTCGCTAATGAGATTGTCAGCGGTATGATATGACGTAGGTTACTATATTTAGAGCTTAAATATGGCAGTATACTTCGGAATCGTGATATTTTTTGGGCGATCTATGTCTTGCGAAGTTGCTTTTTTCTTTTATAGCATCACATACTGAGCCGCCGATCAAATCTTGTTGATTCGTTTCAAAACATCAATTTTTTTTTAACTGTTCGGCTAACAGCTTAAAAAAACTTCATATAGTTGTTCTACTATACCTAAATGTTCAAACGGTTCTCCTTTAAAGTTAGTACAGGGGCGAAAGAAGCCAAAACTTTTTTTTTCGGTGGGGAACACTTTAATTTGTTTTGAAGCACGTGACATTCTTTTGAACCTAGTAAGTTTTGAAAAGAAATTTAAATCAAATAGAACTGTCATGATTTACTCGTGGATACACCTCATTTGAAAGGTTTTTGAAGATAATTAAATTATTTCATACGTCTGGAACGTACAAATTTTAGAACATGTAAACATTGGCAGCCAGTGGGTAAATCTCTTGAAATCTCTGATTAATAAGCCGAAACCACTTGAAATTGTTAGTGTTTTGGTTGCATATTATGGACGGATCACTGGTGCCACTGATGTTTCTAAGCGCTTTGTTCAAGCTTACATTACGTTTGGTTAATACTTTTGGTAACATGAATGCTGAAGGTTTGCTTGATTTGCTTATGGCTTCGCTCCAAGTTTCGCTCGTAAGATTCAGTTGCAATAAGCTCACTGTTTATAATAAGCGGGTTCTGAACCAATTTCATTTCCCAGTTCATTTTTTTCCCCAAATCCCACTTCGCAATTCTCAAAATCCATTCCCATTTTTGATTTTTAACATTTTTTCCATTCCCAGTGACCAAATCCCAGTCCAAGTGTGGCTTGAACCCCATTTTCCCAGGGTAAAACCTGCCAATCCCAATTTTCATTATACCCCTTCAGGACCCTCTACTGAATAACACGGTGAGCTTGGAAGGTCGATATAAGGAGCAAAAAACTTTTCGTATTCAACACCTTTGACTTAGATACACATATTATGTTCTGACTGTGACAAGTAAATCAATTCTAAAAAATGGCATTAAATTTGACTTCGTAAATTGATAGAGGTGTTCCGCTATCATTTCGGAAATTCGATATCAATCGGTCTGCTGTTGACATATCGACTTGTTTACGTACATCTGACTGAGTGATACATTTGTATATTCTGACTCCCCCCCTTCCCCACAATAGTTGTTCCCATACTAAAAAAAAGAAGACAATAATTTAAATGTAGCGCATTTCCAAGCCTGCATTTCACATTTGAGAATCACCGTGGAAGTATCTTCATACATTCTTACGGTATCATGCACAACGTGGGATAAAGAGATATAGAACGAACGCGTGCGCACTGTTCAGAAATAAAAGCACGTAATGTACCTTCGATTAACGTTAGTAAAACCTCGTTCTAATAACTCATAAATATCATGGGGAATACTTGTATAAATAGTAAAAAAATTCCATGTACTAATATTTTTACCAAGAAACTTAGGTTCACCAATAACATCTAACATCTAATGGTTTATTAATTACCCACATAGTACTAACACTTGCTCTATCTTCAATAGTTTTACGATAATTAATATCATGTTTCTTAATAAGCTTTAAGCAGGATGTAATTAAGTTAGAAATTTTAGCGGTGGTGCATTAACTATAAGCAGCAATAAATCTAGATTTCTAAGGTTTCTTATGCAGTCTGGGAACCCAGTAGATTTGTGGTAATTTCAGCTCAATGTTTAAAATCATTAAATTCATGTTTAACTTATTTAGGGGTGCCGAATGGTCCCATTCAGTTTAAAAGTGCTCGCAAAATTTGGTCTTTGCTCGAATTGCTCGCAAGAATTACACGGGTGCTCGCTTGCTCGTGCTCGCATGCCCGTATTCTAGTTAAAACGTGCTTGATTGCTCGAAGTTTCGTTAATCCTGCTTTGTAGTTATTTTCTGTATATATAAACAATAAATCAGTTATGATATGGTTAAAACAAAACGTTTGAAACAACCTTACCTCTGGATTCAGTGTTTCTTTAACAGTTCAGTCTGTAACTATTTTTGAGGCGAAGTATGTACTATCGGGAAAACGCACAAAGTTCCATGACAAGCATTTCGTTTATTGGTTAATTCTTTGTCTTTATTTTCCGCCTTCTGTGTTTTTCTACAGTGCTCACTGCTCGCAAAAAAGAAAATCGAGAACTGCTCGTGCTCGCAAAAATAAACACACTGCTCGCATGCTCGCAAAGACCATTCGTCATCCCTTTATTTAAAATACTATGTTTGAACATGCGAACTGCTTTTGTAGCTCAGGTAAAACTTGTTATACATAGAGCAAGTATGATCCCCCTGTTACTGCATCTGGAGAGTACTGTTGATCCTCATATGCGCTAGCCTTATTGGTTCTGTCCGAGATTCCAAGTTCAATCATTAGTGTAGTTATGTAGAAACGCTTGCACGCGAAACATATATAACATAACATATGACCTACGTCATATATTTCAAAAAGAACCGCTGACATCAAATATTGAGCCGCCGATCAAATCTTTTCGATTTTTTATAAAACCTCTTTTTTTCTGAACTGCTTGGCTAACAGTTTAAAAGAACTTCTCATAGTTGTTCTACTATATCTAAATATTCAAACAATAAAAAGTTCAGTTCTTCTTTAAGCAATAGTGAAATAAAAGTCTGAAAAGGTTTTTTTTTTTTTTCAACTATGATTGCTTTTGACTTCCACATTACTCTTACAATATATTAAGATGTGATAAACTTTGAACAGATAAAAACGTGTTGGGAAAAAATTTGCAATTAAAAAAACTAAAATTCCACCTTTTTTATTGCAATTCAATGCAGTCAGACTAGGTTCTTTTTCTCACAAATAACACAACTGCAACTAATTGCAGGTATGATTAAATGCTGCAAACAATAGAACTGATGGCTTTGATAATCCAATAATCAGAGAAATTGATATTTCCTTTGCCATTTATGGCAGCTGTTATAATAAGCATAGCAAAGAGGTGGATCTAGTTACATGGGAGGACCTAGTTAAAATGAGCATAGCAAGGGGGAGGACCTAGTTAAAATGGGCATAGCAAGGGGGAAGACCTAGTTAAAATGGGCATAGCAAGGGGGAGGACCTAGTTAAAATGGGCATAGCAAGGGGGAGGACCTAGTTAAAATGGACATAGCAAAGGGAAGGACCTAGTTAAATTGGACATAGCAAAGGGAGTGGCATAGGAGAAGCCCGCAGGTGATATAAAATACTCAACATCAAATCTTAACTTGAAATCAAACTGTGTCAATGTGAGATTAGTTAGCAAACTTTGATTAACCTAACTACCTTCTTGTGGCTAGAAACATTTAAATTCCTGTATATACTTCTATATAGTCATAGATACAAAAATACAATGGCAAATACTTAAAAATAAAAACAAATTCAAATTCGAAGAATATCGTGAAATTTATTAAACAAATGAGCAAACAAATGTTAAATGATGTCATAAAATATACTAAAGTAACATCTAAGTAATGAAATTTAGACAGTGATTGATTGGCATGTACACTAGCTAAACGATTTATAGATTCCTAGTCAGGAATTCGCTTGAGATTTGAGACATCTATAACATTTAATTTGTACACCCACTAGATAACTTTGACAATGTTCACAAAACAAAAGGGAGTGGGTAAGAATGGCCCTCGTAAATGATTATTCTTTGTTGGAACTAAAAGCAAAAAGTCTTAATTTGCCTGTCAACTGTCTTATTTTTTTCACTTCTTAATCAAGAACAAATTTAAGCAAAGTTTTTTCTTCAGGAAAACATCAGTTGATTACAAATTTTACCCTTTGTTTGTAACACAGTATGATTGTATGGCATTAATTAGTTTTTTAATTTTGTATTATTTTTCTCTGACACAGGTGTCAGTTTCAATCGGAGCCTCACAATATATTCCAGACAAATTTCTAAATCACTAAGATATAGCGCTTTACCAGTATATAATCAAGAATCCCCAAAAACTTCGAAACTTGGATTTTTCAATTAATACTAATTGTCGGGGTTTTTGTTATTGTTGTTGTTTTAGAATTTAGGGTGTACAAACCTGAATGAGGATTCAAAAATTGAGTATAAAATTTGTTGGCATAAACAATTACGAGTCAGTTCTTCCATTTTCGAAAGGGCTTTTGTGAGCAAAAAATTTAATTTAATTATTTGTTTGTTAAAAACTGCCAACGTTCCAATTAAAGTCAGGTGTTTTTATTTTCAATCAGCGATTTTTTTTTTAATTATTATTTACGATATTTGCCGTGGTTTGCGTGTAAATTTCCATGGAGAATTCTTGCCCGTTTATGAAAACTTCACACGGTATAGTTCTCCACTTTTAATAAATAAAACTAAGTCGAAAAATAAAATGATCTCGATCTCAACACTTTCTTTAAAAACGTTTTTTTTTTGTTTTGTTTACATTTCATTGGACAATATCAAAAGGTAAGCGAGCAAAAACTAGTTTTTAGTCATGCCAGCATATTATATCGAGAAGTTCTCAACTACTCGTCTACTCTAAACAGGGTTTGAGTTTTAATCGAATTATTATCTCAAAAACTGACATTTAACCTGGGGCGATAACAGAAAAAAAAAATCAAATTTGCATTTAAAAGAAAGATGAAAATTTCTAATCTCCGTGGATTTTCTCGAGCATATAATTAGTTACAACAGCAAATTGTTAAGCGGTTTTTTGGGAAATTAGAATATTGATTCTTTTCGTAAACACGAAGCCGAACGTGCATATACTATCACTAATAATTTTGTGGCCGATATCGACACAAGATACGTCAGCCTTATGGCTATAAAGTCAATATAACTATTTAATTAATAATTCACCAAATTGCTATAATTATTCAACGCATTGGCCGCTGTTTACAAAAGAAAAAAGGTTTTTATGTTAATTCGGAAACTTCTGCATGATGAAAATTTAAATTTCTTTAATACAAACGCAAAAACTATCTCGAGAATGGTTGAAGAAAAAAAGCATTGCCAATATGATTAGTTATTGAAAAGAGAGCAAAATTGTCCTGGTAAAGTTTTGCTTCCTGATTTGAATGGCGACTAACAGTTGAGTTGAATAATAGATCATAAATGGTTGAAAAACCTTCATACGATGAATAATTAAAATAGTTGGCCAGCAGACTTTGTTTAAGTGAAACTCAGGTTTAAAATATTTTTTTCTTCCACCACAAAAATGCGAATTTCAAATTAAAGAGAACTTGATATGCACTCTATTTTTCTTTAAAAAGATCAGAAACATTTCTTTTTTCTCCCATAATATGACTTCATTATTTCAAATGCCTGATACAGAGAGTTTTTATGAGCAAAGATCTTTCAAAAGCAACCAAAATGAATACAACAAAGTAGTTAAAAAATTATATAAGCTACCTCAAGAATTCGTAAAATATTAAATAATTTTGCACCTTTTTTCTAAGTTAAATTGAAAGAAACTTTGAGGTACTTCAAAAATTCATAAATCTAAAATACTCTGTCGGAGACGTGATGTCCTTGTGAAACGAAAACTATTTCACTTGCAAATTATACCTGTAGTTTTTTGACGCTGAAAACAAATATAATATAACGCAGCTTTTGTTGTGATTGGTTAAAGAAACAATAAACAATACCGTCACCCCGACCCTAAAATGTTGTGTGGCAACATTTAGAATCCTGGAAAGGAACAATTCCAGTAGTTAAGTTTGTATTATAGGAATTTATAATACACAAACCTTAGGGACTTTGGCGGATTTCCCGGTCCGAACATCTCTCAAAAGAACGATCTCCAGCAAGTCTGTTTCCTGTAAAGACGAATCGAGGATTAAAAAATAAGCCATTGCCCTTGTCACAACAATGAACAGCGGTAGAATACTAAACTGGTCAACTATAGCCAAAAATGTCTTCATAAATATGAGAGAGAAGTGTTAACATTAGAGAAAACATTTACTTCGATTATGAATTTATCTTCACCGCAATCATTTGTGCTGTGTCAGTAGGGAAGCTAGAAATTATTGATTCATTTCCGTGAATAAAAGAAGCTGTTCGTATAGGAGGCACACAGGCTTACCTTGTCCTCGTATCTCCAAAATAACAGATGCCCTTCCCTGTCCACTTTGAGTGTACACGGTTGGCCGGTCGTAGAGTCCTGTACAGCGTTAAAAAATATGCCTTTTAGCAATGTATGCTCAAACTGAAAATAACCGCCGATAGCTTCGCACCTTTGCAACGCTGGAGGAAGTCGTGAGGCCAGTTAAGTGCTACAATTCTCATCTGGTGTTATAAAAACATGCCTCGAAACTTCCTGTTTTCTACGTATCTGGCTGCAAGTCGATTAGCAAAATGTTTAAAACTCTTGGCGGAACATTTAGCATAAGACTCTAAGCGTTTTGACCGACAAATGTACTATTAATACCAACACGCAATGGCTCAATTAGAGAGCTTGTTCGCCCTCTAAGTTTACGGTGACCGATGAAAATATTTAAAAGCAATAAACTATTGGTTCAAAATACAAGTCGGAAACACACTTACTTCGTCCCACTTGATGAACTTCGCTCCTCGGCATAAAAAGTCAGCAACTTCTGGGGGTCGAAGTTTTTCGAAATAAATCTCACCGCCCGCCATGTTTTAGCGTTCAAAACGCACGGCAAACTAAACTGTACCTAGTTTAAAATTCAAGCCACAATTCATCTGGGTTTGCAACGCGCGCTTTGATTGGTCCGCTTATCGGCTACCAAGTAATTTGCAAAGAACATACTGCACAGCAATTGCGGTCATATCGTACAGTCGCACAGTTGACCGCACTGACAGAATCTCCAATTTGCTAGCTTTTGTTATCACAATGAATTCGATCATAAGTCAGCCAACTTATGCTAAATTCATTTTCAATAAATAGAAGATCTCTTTGAGAATGGAAAACACATTATCCATTTGTAAAATAAAATCTCTAATGAAATAACCGTGTCCGATCAACAAAGTTTTATATTTACATTTAAAACTATCAACCAAAAGCAACCATATAAATGCATTTACAGTGATTCACCTCGTCTATTTTGGGCAATGATGTAAAAATACATATCAATATCATTCGTTTTAATTTCCTTTAGAATACTTGAGAAATCCTTGAGGATATGTCAGTTAAATGCTGTTTCGCTTCCCGTGAAAAAAAAAACAACATGATACTTGAGTTCTATTCTGATATAAATAGCTTGTGCATTGTACCAGTTTTTATAAATAAACTGAGAAGTCGTAAAGTGTTTATTTTATTTTTCTGCCGGAAATCTGGCAATATGCGATGAAACTCTTAAAAAATTACACTGTCCCGTAACTTACGACGAAACGAATCTCAATATGGTGAATTCTTTTTTAAAATCGATCGCTTTTTAATAAAAATTTATTGGCTATTCCGGAAATAAGGAGCCCACAGTGAAAACTTAATAAACAGTCCGTAAAAACACCGAATTCTATTCTATTTCCCTTAACCTACCATACCTCGAAGCTTTGAAAAAAGTATTACAGAGACAAGATTTTATATGGAGCAAGAATTTTAGGTAAATTATTGGAAACACCCAGATCAAAATTAGCATAGCTAAATCAGTAAATGTTGACCCATGCACTTCCTAAATATTTTTGGTCTTAAAACGGCCAATCCATTTTATATATTCTATTTCATGTAACATACATTACAATAACAATATTTATTTGTTTGTACAATGTATTTTATTATACAAAAACTCAAGAAGGCAGCTGACATTTGTTCTTACCAAATAAAATTGTTTGTAAAACTTAAATGAAAGAAAAGCATAAATTTCAATGAATTTCTAAGCGTATTCCATGACTTTTGTGCCATTTCTATTTTGAAGTATTCACGAGAGTCGACAAGCAAAGCGATGTCATCACTGACGGCTAAAAGTGACGGGTTATATAATTTCATCAGGCTGACGAGTGAAAGTCGTTTAATTAGAACATAAGTCACGATCTTAAGAAAACTAACTCAAAACTAAGCTTGAAAACTCAGAAAAAATCTGTAAAATTTGAGAAAACTTATCGCACCAAAAGTGCTTACTACATAGCCATGTTATTTTCTAGACACATGGTGACACAAAATTCAGAATTCGTCATATTCAAAGTCACTTGCGGCAGGTGGTAAAACTACCAGGGTTAATTATTCAGTACAAAAAAAACTGAAAGAAAACAAGAAATTGTATTTTGATTTGTGGCTAAATGGACATTGGGAATGAACTAAAAATTGTTAGAGCAATGAGGCACGTAAGTATTGAAAACAACATTATAAAGTCCCGAGGCGATCGTATGTGGATATTTATAAAAAGTTTACTGAATAGATTTGTATCTCAGTACTCTTCCGCCTAAGATGATCATTATCTGTTGCCGCAAGTAGTCTTGGCTCTAGCTGAAAATAATTCCCGTTCTTATGGTGACAGCTAGGAATGATTTTATCACACTATAAGCCATTAAAGGATCTAGATAATTTACGGCTTTTATGTATTTCCGTTTTTGAAACATCACAAGATGAAGATATATGGTTTGCTAAAGAATTTGTATTGTACACTACACTTAGTAAAATTTTTAAAGTAATTATAAATGGAAAGCTAAAAAATTTTATAAGAAAAAAAATGTGAATCACGTTTTTAAAGGTTAGAAATTGAATCCTATATATACGAGTTTTAGAGGAACTGATCGACAGTAAAAAGTCAAGTTAAGGACTTTGCAATTGCATGGGATCATGGTTTGAAATTTGTATAAGCCAGATATAATTAATTCGCAGACTAAACATTTTAATTATTCGTTTAAAAAAGTGCTAAAAAAGAAGTAATGCATGAGTCAATGTTAACCCCCACCCCGGGACAAGGTGGGGATTTGACAAGCTATACCTCTCAAAAACTAACAAATTCCCCACATATGGGGAAGTTCTTAGCCACCAAAAAGCTTCAATTGTCCCCACCCCTGGGGAAAC
>JANCMA020145808.1:0-14182 GCA_024336925.2 Zoanthus solanderi
TTACTTTACGCCAATACCTAAAATAATCAGGTCTGCTAAGGGGGAAAAAATGGGGAGGGAAGGCCACCGCTCCCCCCCCCGGCCCCCAACAGGAATTTTTTAAACGTTGACAACTATTTGGGCACGTGAATGGTGAGCTGCACGCCTCGTCACGACTTGCTTCGTAAAAAAACAGCCTAACCTCGAGTAAAAATAATAAAATATTGTTTCAGTGGATAATCCTTATATTCTGTTCTGCAGGTCTATAAATACAATGAAGGAACGGTTACTCATGTTGGAAAAGGTCACAGTGGTGACATCACTCGAATCAAGATTTGCCCCAACTCAAAGTGGATTGTTAGCGTTAGTGCTGACGGAGCCATTCTGCGATGGAAATACCCTGCCAATTCGTTAGAAAAATCATGAAAGTGGACAATGCATTGTTTGAAGCAGCTGCCAAATAATGTTTGGGATAAACGAAAGTTTTTTGTTGAAATATTCTCATGCTGTCGAACGATAAGCGTGGTTATACTTTTGTTTTCTAGAAATCTATGTTGACATGTTTTAACAGTTAACGGAAAAAGGATGCGTCTTTGCTTGTAAGCTAATTACTGTAAGCTCTTCGTGCAGAAAAATTGACTGAAGAGAAGCAATACCTTTAAAAGTCGCGTATTTTAAATTAAAATTGTAGTTTGACAGACTGTACAGATTTATTAAAATATATTCATTCTGTATTATTAAGTTATCAAGTTCTTACCAGCTCCAACTCATTATGATATTCTCTAAGTACAATGTAATCAGCCTTTAGTCGACTTTCACGTGATTTGTGTTGGCTGGCAGACTAATATATTCTAGGTAGTTGGGCAACTGAAGGGGTGAATTTTTATGATTATAGCAGTCAACAGCGGAAGGTCGGATGTGAGGTTTGGAACGTGTTAAACATTTGTCTGGGCAACTTTTGGGATAACTCTTGAAAAGCCAACTCATTCTGTTTACCGCCATGCTTTACTAAAGTTGTCTAAATTAGTATATGTAATCGAACCTTTACGAGTTCAATATGGAATTAATTTGAACAAGAGGCTCATTAAGCCTTTACTCGTGGTACGCGTGGGACCGGGGACAAATCCCAAATATGGCAGTCACTGAACCGAATCGCTAATCGCGACATGAAAAAAAAAGAAAAAGAAATGGAGCCCAAACGTTGACTCGTGGTACCACGAATAACAAGTGTGTTGTAAAAAGAATCAAAATTGAGCCCGTGAGCCCGTTAGGGCGAGCGCAATTTAAGCTTTTTAAAACACACAAGTGCAAACTAATTCCATATTGAACGAGTAAAAGGTTCGATTACTGGTTAATCATATACATGAAGTTATGAAACAATGTCGGTGAAAAAACAAAACTTGTCAGTGACAACGTGACAATTCATGCATGCAAGGACAATTGATGCCTCAATCGTTGTCATAGAAACTTCTGTATCTTGATTGGCTTATTAGCTTGTGACAATCCATGCGTGCACGGATAATTCATGCATCCGTCGTTGTCTTAGAAACTTCTGCATTTTGATTGGTTTATTAGCTTTGAGATTGTAATTGCACGAAATTACAAATTTTTGCACGGAATTACAATTTTTGTATAGAATTACAAAGTAATTTAACTGCTCTTGACCAGTCAAAGTCAAGTAATTTTTTCATGTATATGATTAAGTGCGATATTAACTCGCCTATGGAATTAATTAGTTTTATTTTTTAATTAAGCTGCGAGTAACACGGATTGTTTTATTTATAATCCTTTTTAGGGTCCCCATAGGTCATTAATAGTCATTAAAAGTATTTTGGCTTCTTTTTTAACGCCTTAAAAAGGTCTTAAATTTGCTAGATTTTCTTTTTGAAATCCTAAAACACATTAAATATGTAATGCGAATGAAAGTGAGTTTTTCTTGCAGCCAAATCTTGATGCAACATTGACGTATTCTTTGCATATTGGGAGGAATTTTAACGGGACGTTTTTGACTGTCATTGCATTGATTGCGTTACACCACTCTGAACCTGCCGTTATCGTTATTCGGTAATAAAGTTTATAGATCTTTGTGAAGATGTAATCTTGTTTACCATGGAAAGTGTTTAAAAACATTGTTATTAAGGGTTCCTGTTTCTGATTTTTTGTATTGAAAAATTGGTCTTAAATTTTTTAACCCAGGGTTAAATTTGTTACTCGTTTTCTTGTTTTCAATCTTGCGGGGAAGGATTTGAGCTGTAAAATTGGAATTAACAAGTTTTATCCTTTGAAAATACAAACAGTATTCTAAAAGAATCGTTCACCTTTCATTAAAGAAGAAATTGCTTCTTGAATTTTCCCTTAACCCAGGGTTAAGGTTGAACAACTCCGCCCAGAGCTACAACAACCATGTTTTTTAAAGGTTAATTTAAGAGCCACTGGTAAGGAAGATTTGAACAGTCTTCGCCAAAAGCGATTGGGAATGAGAAACGTGGAAGAAAATGATTTCAGGCTTAAGACAATGGAAGCTCGTAGAGTTGACGTGTTGATAACTTTTCAATTCATGGTCATCATTTACTGCTCAATTTTTATTACGCAAACTTAATAGGTGTGGTAAGTATGGTAGAATGGAGAAAATTACCTCAAGTGCGCACACAGCACTGTCCGTAACAAAATTCTCTTGAACTGTTTTAGCATTGGTATTTTAACCAGTAGTTTAAAATTCTTTTTCTGATACGTGTTTAGATTTTATACGCACTCAAATATTGTCTTGGATTTCAAAATTATTGTAACCTTGGTAACTGCTCAGACAGCCTTTTGACATTTATGGACGTTTTACAAGTGAAAAAACTGTCTTGAAATAAAGGGAGAAATATCTTTAAGAAAGCCATATTACTGCATATTATTAAAGCCATATTACTGCACCGGTACCATATCACCTTACGGTAAAACGGTCCAGTCGAAATACTCGATGTAAATATTCTAGCCAATCACATTTTTCTTGTGACGTCCTGGAAGTGAAAAGCAGTTTGCCACTGGGACTCCAAACCCATGACCCTATCCCAAGGTTTTACATCCTCTGCCCGGACTAAGGCTAAGAATTGCCCAGTCTGTTCTACACTAACACGGCCAAACCCTAACCCTAGCTAAAAGAAGCATCCATGTTGAACTCTTATGCACGTGGCAAGCTGTAAGAGAAAAGGGGCGCCCTGTGGACCAAACAAAACTCGCCGACCTTTTCAATAAACTCGTCGCGTTTTGGTCGTCGTCGAGATCTTATAGCAAGTGTGAGAAACTGAATAACGTGAATTAGCCAATATCAAAAATACCATAGTACTCTTTGTTTGTCCCTCCAAAATTTTGTATAAAGCATTGTTTCCAGTTTCTCTTGAGACCATTGTAAGTCCCAAGAGAAAATAAAAACAATGCTTATCCAGAATTTTGGAGGGACAAACAAAAAGTATTATGGTATTTTTGATATTAGCTAATACGTAGTGTGGTAATTCTAACATGGTGAGAGAACTGGATGACTTTTGCCTGTAACGGCTTGTCATACAAATTCCCGTATCGGCAAATATAGGGCGATACCTTAAACAGGGGATAAAGTGTGTCTCAAGTCTTGTGTCTTATAAAAAGCATTTGAAAGAAAGCATGCAAGAATTCCCGCGCAACTATGGAAAATTAGTGGTATAACAAAAGAGATCACAAATGACAGACGCAAATAGAAAAGCTTTCTTGTATTAATTCTTCGGGACAACCGTGACAGGAATATGAGAATGATGCAGGACGTAGTCAGCGGTGCTACCCATGAAAGTACGTCGAATTACACCTATCCCCCGGCTGCCCATCACAATCATTGTTGCTCCGTGATCCTTTGCAACTTTACAGATGTGGAATCCAACCGGGGAGTTCTCAATGTAGATGGTTGCTTTTATCTGTATAAGAATAAAGTAAGTAAGTATAACATCCGGGAAAATATTTAAGGTAGATTTGTTCAACTAGCAAAATGTGAACGTTCAAGGGATGATTGGGGTGATGGGAGGAGATCTTTTAGCTTTCACGGTTAAAGAGTTGTTAATGACGAAAGCGAAAATAAAGCTAATAGAAAACGCCAACTAAATCTTTATGTAAATTTATGTTAACTTCAATTAGTAATAAACCTGATGATAGACGGTGGATTCCGTCCAAAATATCGTTTTACTCTCTAACTTCTTGTTATTCTTTTTTGTAACTAAACTTAATACTAGTCCGAACAAACATTCTTACTTCAATAGAAAATAACATGATATGACATGGATAATAACATGATAATGACAATGACATGATAATAATAAGAACAATGACATGTAATAACAAGGACTATAAAGAAAGAACAATTAAATGACGTAGGCATGATAATGACATTGACAAGGACAATGAAATGATAACGAAAGGACAATGAAATGATAATGGCACTGAAATAAGAACCAAAACCTTTTTTCAATTCTAATAGAGATTCTTATTGGCTTAATTTAGCATGCTTTATCAGAGTGCATCATCGTTTGAAAAATTAAAGTTTGTTTTTAAAATAACAACAAAGCTGTTTTTTTTATTAAAAACAAGCGAAGACTGTAATCTGTTTTGTTATAAAGTTCTTAGGGAACGACTAATGCAGTCAAGAAGTAGGGAGGCTCACTCGCCTTTGGATCGTGTAATTACCTTTTTACGTTTTTCTTGATTTAGCCGTTTCCTGTGTGCTTTACAACAAAACAGAGCATAGTCGAGGCTTCTTGGTTTGTTATTTTTTTGTGTACAAATAAGATGATGATTCAAAGCACCCTCATAGTAGACCAGTTTCGAATTCCTAGTTGCTGCTGATTTAAACGACTGCAGATTCATTTCATAGTCTTAGCCTCGTTTTGGTTTTAAATGTTCAAAAGTACAAGTGAGAGAGCGCGAGAAGTACTAGTCACCCCTCCAATAATACACACAGTTCAAAATAGTGTATTACTACATTAACATTTCGGAAAATTTAACCCATATTGAGGCTAAGACTGTACAAATTGAATCCCTTGTCGCTGCAATCAGCGGTAACTGGAAAGTCGAAGGTAGGTCCTTCATATATGGTAAATGATGGTGGAACATACTTATAATAACATTGTATATGATCAACTGTAATGTTATTGTAAGTATGATCCACCATCATGTAACATATATGAAGGACCTACCAATTCGAAAATAGTTTATTGATCCACCGATCTTGAAAGGAAATGAAGGGAGCCAACAACTTACGTGAATTTTGTGGCACTTATCGATATACTTTTTTTCCAAATCCTTGATAGATTTTTCATGATTCTGAAGCTGCTGTTGCCATTCGTCAGAAGCTACTGCGACTAAAAAAAGCCAAAAAATTGGTAAACTTTGTAATCAGGCCCTCCTTACACTAGCGAGTTGCTTGACCCTCTTATTCGACTAAACAAACAACACTATACCGTACATCTGATATACTAGTAACAAAACTCTCAAAAGACGTTAAACTACACGGTCATCAGTGTTCCCCTTTAAGATTGTGGATCATGGAAAATAATTTCAGTTGTAATTGAAAAGTGCTTGGAAAATTTTAAATATTTTTTGGCTGAATACCATTTCAAATGTCGAACTAAGTCGGCAAACGTTGACTAAAGTTAAATTATCACCAAATAATTAAAACGGAGAAGATGGGCATCGATCGGGGACATCATCATGCGGTCCAAAAACCCAACCAAGGAAAACCAAAGTAAGGATGGAGACCGAATCCGTAGAAAGAGAAATGAAAGAAAATTGATGGATGTGGAAACAGATTGAATACTTGGTTAACATGGGTAAATGGCGTTCTTTGGTGCTGACCTTATTTGCCACAAGGACGGAAGAGGATTAACTTACTAACATACGTCACGGTCTTCCAAACTATGTTGTTCGCTCTTTAAAAAGACTAATAGGTAAAATCCTGAAATATATACTCCAGAATATAGGAAGGGTATTGCCCACATATATCTAGAACTATACATCTACACCTACAGCTATATATCTCTGCCTATACACCTATACACCATTAATTCTATGCGTACCCAAATTTACGGTGTTCAACTTATTAGAGAAAATAATGCCTTGGGATCCCTGCAGTTACCTCATACATTACATTAACTGGCTGCGTTTCCAGCGTGGTTAGTCCTTGTACTGTAGTGGTTAACACGTCGGAATAGTAAACTGAAGATGTGGGGTTCGGACCCCGCCAAGGGCTTAAAAATTGTTTTCTCTTCTTTCATTCTATACACCTACAGGTACCTACACTACACCTACATCTACACCTAAATCAACACCTATACCTACATCTACACCTACATCTACACCTATACACCTCCACCTATACACCTGCAGGTACCTACACCTATACACTTACAGGTACTTACACCTACATCTTCATCTACACTTATACCTACATCTACACCTATATACCTCTGCCAATACACCTACAGGTACCTACACTACACTTACATCTACACCTATACCTGCATCTACACCTATACACCTCCACCTATACACCTGCAGGTACCTACACCTACACCTACACCTATAAACCTATACCTACACCTATATACCTATACCTATACACCTACAGGTACTTACACCTACACCTATCTCTATCTCGATACTGTATCCATATCCAAACCTATATCTATCCTAAGGGTCCTTAAATTATAATTGCGTGCTGGTAAAAGGCCTTGTTGCTTGTGGTTGGAATTGTTTATGATCTCTTTGAAAAGGCACTTTACGTCGCTCGTAGAGTGTGACGATGCTGCACTCATCAAGGGCTTCTTGATTCTTAAATCCGGGAATATTATTCTGAAGGCTCGCCGCTGAATCCTTTCTAGTCTGAAAGGTACAAGGGTAGACCGTTGTGGAAAACTTGACATGCATATTCAGTAACAGGCCGGATGCAAGTAATATAAAAGCAAACTAGCTGCGCAAGATCTACAAATGCAGTGGTCTCCTGCAATCGCATTCCTGATTTCCACACAAAAAATGCTTCATGGCCCAAAAACATTTTCAGAGAAAAATTGTGAAAAATATACCCTATTTCAAACTGAAGGATCCTAAAAACTCTACCCTCAAGGTTGGCGCTTTCCCGTATGTAGAAATTTTAACAGTACCACCTCCCCCAAATATTTACCGTATACAAGTCGATATCCTTCTGTCAATCTGTTCCACATATTTCATCCAATGAGAGTGCAAGAAAAATTGATGGGTGAATTAGAGTTTGTGATAAAGTTCTTTAAAAACTTACGTGGAAATATTGGCGGGTGAAGCTCTGAGCAGTGCACGATTAAGAGCCTGTCTCCAGGATGGTAAACATTTTCGTAATACCCTGATATAAACATTTTCAATTGGTTAGTGAATAATAATAAATATGCATAAACGCACTGAGCAATAACAGTGACAACCATTATGAAAAGTAAAAAATTATTACGATAAAAACAAATAGAAAATTCAATAATAAAAGCTGCAGTAACAAAGCAACAGAAACAAAGAAAGTATGCCGACATTAACAGTATCACTAATGGCAATACTGAATAGTAACAACAAAAGCAATATTATATTGTTGGGCATAGTGTTTATTTGTGGCCCTCGTAGCATCATTTGCAACAGCTAACAATAATACTAGCAATACGAACAACAACAAAAGCAATAGTAATAGTGATAGCAACAACATTAGAACTAGCAACAGCTGTAGCTCCTGGTAGACGCTGGTACTCATTTTAATACCGATCACGTGCACGGAAAACTGAGTGAGCTTTTGGTTGAAAAGAAGGTCACGCAAACGTTCAAATCGCGGCAGAGCCGGGGATCGAACCCGGAATTTGTAGTTAAAAAAACAGAAATATTACCAAATGTGCCAATCACCCCGCCTAATATGTTGTAGTACAATCGGTAATGATCAAAGCCTTAGCAGCCAGAGTAAGCCACAACAGGTCATTACCAACTGCATTTTTAAAACAACTAATGAAATATCAAATCATGCATGAGAGGTAATAGAATGGATCTAAGCTTGTCTTACGACTCGGGGTTCGTAGAAATACCCGAGGTAAAAGAGGTTTTTCTCTTACATAAATCGTCGTCGCCACCATGCGCGTATTAGAGAGCTTAAGTTCCAGGCGTTCTTGTTGTCACGGATGCCAACCGGAACTAAACTGTCAGCAGATGTCGCATACCTGAACACGTCATGCAGTCGTGGTGATCGTCAAGGAGGCCTACAAGCTGCTTTTTGCCTCCGTGTTGGTCTATCAGAACTGCAAAGTTTTTTCTTATCAAAGGAATGGCTTCAAGCATCGAACAAATCGTCAATAAATCTTTGTAAGTAAATAATTTACTTACAGTTACTTTAACACTGACTTTTGCTCCAGGTTCTTGCCGTATGTGTAACCAATTTTACAATTTAAAGTTTGTTTACGAATGAGCTCTTGAAAGTTAGTTTTCGCGCCTTCTTACCCTGCGTGCGTCCGTCGTTGTGATACCCGCGCTGCTTAAGTAAAAAATTCGCGCCAAAACGCATCCAGTCTACTCACGGAAAATAGACCTCCGTCGTGAAGAAATGTTCCTGTGCTTAAGCTCTCTATTATTATTTTTGTGCTATTAGTTTAAAATAGGTAGCTTTGTGAATTACACTAGTTAACTTGCAATGATTTTTATTCAGTTCCAAAGTATTATTTTAATAAAACTTTTGAGATGAAAATTTTAATCACAATGTTATTTTTGTAGTTGCGCCAATATGTTACATAACAGATAAAGCTTCTCAAGTTTATTTTTTGTTCAGGGAATTTTATTGCAGGTGAGCTGGCACTCGATTACTTGTTCTTTTGCTTTGACTTTTTCTTATTCTCCATGTTTCGTTTGTTTAATCAATAAATGGGAACTTTTTTTGCAATTTAATTAGACTTTATTACAACTTTTGGTCTAGAAGAAAGAAATGATTTTACTTATAGCTATATACATTTGTTATATATACATTTATACATATTATATTCATACACGCTCAATTTAAAATGGAGCATTACACCTGCATTTCAACTAAAATTGAACTTACTTGGATCACGCCCAAATTCTTAGATCGATGAAAAGTAGTTTAGCAAAAGACTTCAACCGAAACTCGATTACTTTAAAATTAACTTTGAGAATCGTTGAGTTTACCTTGTACTTTGTTTTGAACCACATTAAGTCGAGAGATGCTATTGAAAACCCTAGTCAGTTCTTTAAAACTTATAATTAATACGAAAATGTATCAAAAAACCATACCGTCCTATAACAAATAGAAATTTAATTTTAACATAACTGAATTCAAGTTCAAAACACTGAGAGAGAATGTAAAACATGACCGTACTACTTTCATCAACGACACTTTGTTACAACTTCGAAATTGTTTTTTTTGCCTTTTCAGGCTCTTTAGCAAGTTGCATTGCATATCATCAGAACCGGAGGTTTGTTTCTAAATTATATTTATTTTTGATGTATTCCTTTTTTACTTATCTGTTATCGGTTGATACAATCACAGTTTAGTAATTCTTAAAGTCTGTTTATGAATGCAGTATACATCCCCATAGACAGGGCACGAAATTAACTTTTTTTCGAGGAGCCATCTGGCTCCTAAATTTGCCCTTTGTGTGGTTGACTTGAAATTACTCAAAAAATGACCAGCATACTAATTTCATACACGGTCTCATACATAGCTAGTTTATTCCCTTTCAGTAGAATAATTTTTATAGCTTGTATTCTTATTGTCAAATTAGAATAAACTTAAATATTGGATGAAATATATTGTTCTCTAAATATTGTATATTACTGAGTTTAACAACAACAGCAACAATTTTTTTATTTACCCCCATGTTCTCATGTACAAAGAAAAAAGATAATAAGAAATCAGGGGCACTGGCCCCCTGAAATAACTAAAACGCTAATCTGGTCAGGGGGCCAGGCATAGAGAAGTTGTAGTTTCATATGTTAGGCGGAGGTAAACATTAAATATATAAATAAAAAAGGAGAGAAAACAGAAACATACATATTACTTATTGAGAGTAAAGAGTACTGGAAAAGCCAATAAAGCTGTTAGTATTTCTTAGTTATTTCTTCTTTGTACATATATTTGAATTGTCCAAGATTCATTGATTTTAGGTGGTGATCAATTGAGTTCCAAACCTTAGTACCATGAAATACCATAGTTTGTTCCTGCTCTCTTGTAAGAAATATGAATGTTTTGCTACTGATCTTGTGTTGTAATCGTGAATTCGACTGTTTGGAGTGGAAAATTTGTTAAAAGCCGATTATGAAATTTGTACTTAAAAACTGCTGTTTGAAAATTCACAAGATCACTTAGTTTAAGGATATCGAGAGACTAAAATAAAGGACTAGTATGTTCATCATATTGCGAAAAGCTTATTAATCGAGTAGCTTTTTTCTGTAAAATGAATAGTGGATGAAGTGTTGTCGGGTAAGTGTTTCCCCAGACAATTAAACCATAAACAAGAAAAGGTTGAATCAGGGCATAATAAAGATGGATAAGAGTATGAGAGTCGACAAAGTAGCGTATCTTAGATAATATACCAATACTTTTACGGATCTTTTTGGATATGTACTCTAAATGGTCTTTCCAGGATAGGGTAGAATCTATGAAAATGCCAAGGTATTTTTATACAGTTTTCCTTTTTTAACATTTTCCCGTTTAGTTGCAATATAAAATTCAAGGAAGCTTTAAAGATTTGAAAAATTATGATCATTGTTAAAATTAAATAAGGAACATTGTTCATTGGTTTTCCATAACGCATCCTGACCCATTTCTTGCTTGGTATACTTTCTTCTTGCGAAAAGTATCAAACGTATTCAATCCATGCAGGTTTTATTTTTTGAATAAAAATCTTGCAAGCCACAGTACATGGTGCAATAAAGGTGATTTTTATGAAATTTTGATGGCGTGCATGCATTAAAAATTGCATATTATCGTTGAGGTACCCAGGGCCCGTCAAGGGCGCGTCAAGCTCTGCTTCAAACTATTCCAGTCCTGCACCACCCCATAAATTACACCATCGACCAGCTGACAAACAACGCCTGTTATATAGTCTAAGTTGATCACATTTTTTCAGCAGGTTGTCACTCGGCCTTTTGGCTAAGATCAAGTGTAGTACAAAACGCTAATTTTAACACTCTGATCAGGTGTTGATCAAAATTTTAAAATTTTTAAATTGAGTTTCTTCTAAAGATTTTTAAAGTTTTTAATTTGAAGCATTTACTGAGGAAGAAGCCGCCATCTTGGAACGCAATTAAATTTTGGAACCGTCATCTGCATCTTTTACATCTTGTCTTGCCACTGGAGCACTCGCAATCACTATTAGCTCATTCAAATCTCAAGTCTTATTATTATCAATAGGTTCTTTACTGTCGCTGCTGTTTTCCTTCATTTATATTGCTGCTGCTCAACGTCCTCTTGTCAGATACCTCAACCAAGCGTCTTCCCTGTACCTGTCTTCTGAGCCTATTGTCCCTGTTATATACGTTTCTGCTACTTTTAATGTTAATTAACCCATTATTATGTTATTTTTATTGCCTTATCCAATTTATTGTACCCTATTTTACAAATGAACTTTTAGTCGATCAAAGAACTTTTTACCGGCCGAGGAGTGTAACAAGCCACCATTGTTTTTATAATTTAATGTTTGTAAAAAACCTTTTTTTACAGTGATTTTAATAACCCCGTGTGGTATAGATTACTAAGTAATTTATAACATTTTCGAAATCTTTAAAAAAATATAATTTTTATTGTAAAGAAAGAAAAAAATGTATTTTAATATCCATTGTGTTAGTCCTCATTTCTCCTTTGGAGATTGGGAGGTTGGCCAGCGAATGGCGAAATTTCTGTAAATTTTTTATGGAATAAAGATTATTGTCTGTTCTTATCTTAGTCAAATTTCTTTGATCACTAGAAAAGTTAACAGTCAAGGTACACAGGGATTACGGGTAAGGTTTATATTTGCTTGCTTTGTCAATCTCTGTATGCAGTCTCACGCACGTTACAGCTACGAGGGTCCTGAAGGGGTAAAATGGGAATTGGGATTGGCAAGTTTTGTCCTGGGAAAATGGGGTTCAAGCCACTGGAACTGGGATTTGGTCACTGGGAATGGGAAAAAATGTTAAAAATCAAAAATGAAATTGCGAAGTGGGATTTGGAAAAAAAATGAACTGGGAACCGGGCTACGTATCCCAAAAGGGACCAATATAGATTTCAAATCATTGATCGTTGTTTCGGCAGCTTAAAACTACCTGCCCCGGCCTTGTCGGCCTACAGGTTAAGGTTCAGTTTTGGACCTTTGCTTTAAAACTTCACAAGACGCAGCCCGCGCACCTAGCAGCCGCGAGATAATTTAGTAACAATAACGTTCACGTGACCATAGTAACAAGAGGTTGCATGGGTTGCGGGTTTGCTGGTCGATATTTGATTGCAGTTATAGTGTGAAAAATAGTCTTGAGAGTTTAAAACCGTCTACGATGTATACCGTTTAAATGGAGATCCTTCGGGTCTTTTAAAAAATTTTTAGAATTTAAAAGAATAGCCACACAATAATGTCAATCACTTACGTCGGAGTTGAAACTCTTGTTGACAATAATAGAAAAACTAAAATAAAATAAATCAAAAAGTCAACACGATGTATATAAAACTAGCCTTCTTCAGATGTGAGAATAAATTCAAATTGGTGTACAACAGTTTATAAATGTAACGGTTATGCATGAAATATGATGCGCGTGTTGTGAAACGTAAGTAAATAACGGAAAAACAAAATTGCTAAAAACGGTTAGATAAAAAGATAATTAAGTATCTGGCCAATGAGAGAAGGAAATGAAATAATTACAACAACATGACAAAAATAAAACAGGCAAAACAGAATATACATGGAAAATATGGAAGAGTGATTAAAAAAATATAATAAAGAAAATAAAATAATAAAGAAAAAAGAAAAAGAAAAGAAAACTCCAAAAAGGGGAGAAAAAGGTAAAGTCTCATCTCGTAGGTTAAGGTCGCTAGGTTCTAGAGTACCAGCGCGGATTATAAGTGGAGCTTCTCTAGCTTCACGAATAGAGTCGCGGTTACTATAAAATTTTTCAAGCTGTATATTATAGTTGCATGTCTAAGGCTGAATGGTTAGGTGTTTGCATGAAATGTTCTGAAACATTAGTAGGCTTGGATTTAGAGAAGGGGTTATCAACCGTTCTACGGCGGTTCATTAAAGTGTTCTTTAAGCTTACGTTTATCTTCACCGATATATTGAAGTTTACAGCGGTTACATTGGATCATGTAAATTACGTTTTTAGTATCACAGGTGAAATGAGATGTAATAGTGCGTGTTTCGCCTGTAGCTGTAAAAGTATAAGTAGTTAAACCGTTAATTATATAAGGACAGGTTATACAATTTTTACCGCAGCGGTATGAGCTAAGTGGATGTGGAGTTATGTTATTGACGGGTCTGCTAAATCTGCGAGCCACGGTGCAAGTCATGCGAGCCGTGCGAGTCGTGCGAGTCATGCGAGCCGTGCGAGTCGTGCGAGTCATGCGAGCCGTGCGAGTCATGCGAACCGTGCGAGTCATGCGAGCCGTGCGAGTCATGCGAGCCGTGCAAGTCATGCGAACCATTTTTGTGAGAATTTTTTTTCTTCGATTGGTTTGGGAGATTGGCGATCATTTCACCAACAAATATCTATAAACAGCTATAAACCGCCCACCCGCCATCTTGAAAACGGAGATGATCCTGGGGACGAGCTTAAACTGTACAACCTCACTCCCAGGGTAGTCTCTCTTTCCCTCGGAAATTAATTTTAAATTTAGCCTAAAATTGAAATAATCCCAGAAAAATTCTTAATGTCGCTTCGGTTAGAACTATTGCTGTTGCATCAAATATTTGTAGATAAAGCCAAGTCTTACGTCATGTTAATTTTGCTCAGAATGTAAATTAGAAGATGAAAAACATTTTCTACTTGATGGTCCATTCTACAATGAGGAAAGAAATTCGTTGAAATTATGGCTTTTGGTTGTTAAAAATATTGATTATAATAAGCTAGACTTGACACAAAACATAGAAATATTATTAAAAAAACAGTGAACCCGAATTTTTAGCCGTCTTTTCGAAACATGTTTTACATGTATGAAGAAAAGAAA